>JAVHNR010000017.1:0-23822 GCA_036872735.1 Orbilia javanica | reverse complement strand
ATTTTGATTTTAAATTTAAAAAAGAAAATAAAATAATTTTATTAAATAAATTAAAAATTAAGTTATTTAAAAATATTAAATAATTAAAATTTTTTTTTAATATCAAATTAAATTTTAAATATTATATTAAAAATAAAATTATAATAATAAAATATATATTTAATTATATATAAAATTTAGTTAATTTAAAAAAAAAGTTAAATATAAAAACTTTAATATAATTATATAAAAATTATATTTCTTTAATTTCTAACTTTAAAACTAAAATTTAATAAAAAAAATTAAAAATTATTAATTAAAAAATTTAAGAACTTTTAAAATAAAATAATTAAAAAAATAATAAAAACCTTTCAAACAATTCTAATTAATTTAATAAAAATTAAGGTTATTATTTTATTAATAAAAATTAAACTAAATAAAATATAAAGAAGATATATATTAAGAATTTTATATTTAAATAAAAATTATTTAATTAAAATAAAAACACCAAATTCTTTCTTTCCTAAAAACTTTTTAAAAGAATTAGAAAAAAAAAAATCTAAATATCAGAAATAAAATAAAAATAAAAAAAATAAAAAATATAAATTATATTAGAATTTATTTTATTTAGAATTAATTTTTTAGTAAATTTATATATTAAAATAGAAGAAATTGATTTAGAATTAGAATTGTTATAATCTAAAATTAATATTAATTTTTATATAAATAAAAGTAGTAAAGAACTAAAAGCAGAAATATACAAAAAGAAAAAAAAAGTTAATAATTTATTCTAATAGATTTTTTTTAAAAAAAAATAATATTAAATTTATAAAAATTAAAAAATATGGAAAAATAAATAATAAATTTATTTTTAAAATATCTAAAAGTCTAAAAAAAGAAATAGAAGTTTATAATATAAAACTTATTATAATTTAGAAATATTTAAAACAAATATTAATAATAATAAAAAGTAATTTTAATATTGAAGAAATCTATTTATTTTTAAATAACTAATTTATAATAAAAAAATTAAAATTTTTAAAAATAAAACCAGATTAAAAAATAGCTTTTAAAATTTAATTTCTAAATAGAAAGTTATATTCTAATAATATAAAAATGTATATAGAATAAATTTCTGATTATATAAAAGTAAAAAGAAATAAAAAAACAGACTATCTAGTTAAAGAAGCTACAGAAATTCAAATAAAAAGTCTTTTTATTTTTTATTCTTTTTTAAAAAGGAATATAAGGGTGCAAAGTCTTATAGAATAAGAAGAAAAATAGAAAAAAAATAAAAAAAGACTAAATTATTTTAATTATTTTAAATTAAAAAGAAATAAAATATTATAAAAAAGCAGAATTAAAATTAATTCTATAATAATATAATTAAGAATAAATCATAACTATTTTAACAATTATTTAATCAATATATTAAAAAATATATTAAATAAAAATTATAATTGTAGCCAAAATTAACAAAATTTTAAATACTTTCTATTATATTATAAAAAATATAAAAAAGAAAAAGAATTTCTAAAAAAAAAAAATAGATAAATCTATAAATTTATATTTTTTATTATTTATTAATAAAAATTAAATTATATAATAAAATTTATAAAAAAAACTGGAATTATTAATAGAAGCAATATAAAAAAGAAGAAATAAAATTAAAAATAAAATAAAGCAATTTAAAAAAATAATTAGAGAATTATTAAATTAATTTAATTAATTTAATTAATTAACTAATTAAAAAAAAAGCAAATATCTTAAATATTAATTTTGAAGAAAAACTATTGAAGCAAATAAAAAACATCAAAACAATATTAATAATTTTTTTAAAAAAAATAAGGGAGAGATAATATATATAAAAGAAAAAAGACTTTGAAAATAATAAGAAAATAATAAATTTAAAACAAAAATTTCAAAAACAATACTAACACCTAAAATTAATTAAATTAATAATAATTAAATAGCTAATTAAGGTAAATTAGCTAAAAAACTGAGAATTCACTTTATTTTATTTGTTAATACTTTTAAAAGGTGCGTTACATTAATATTTTCTCTTCAGTCCGCTATAAGCTCTGAGCGTGTATGATACATAATAATAATAATAATATTTTTTTGTTAATAAAGTGGTTTTCTTTATATAAAATATATTTAATTTTAGTATATTTACATAGTTTCTTTCGAATATTGCATGTTTTATAATTATATATATAGATTTTATATTCTAATACATAAATTCTATATTTAATATTATTATTACAATTAATTTTAATATATTTATATTATTGACAATTATTGTATTATTATTTTAAAAATATTTTATAATATTTTTCTACTTTTAAAAGTTTTTTTTATATAAAATAATTATTTTTTAAAAAAAAACGAACTTCGGAAAAAACGACCCATAACTTTAGAACAGAATATCTAAAAGTAAATAAAATTATATTAATTGAAAGAGTTTAGTTAGGAGAATTTAATTTTTTAAGTATTATTAATATAAAATAACAATTATAAAGAAATTATAAATTAAAGAATTTATTAGAATTTATAATTATTTATATTAAAAGAAAAAAAAAATATATTAAAAAAGGGAGAAATTCTTTCTAAATTTAATTAGATTAATAATAAAAATAGAATTTTTAAACAAATTTTGAATTAATAAGCTAGTTATAGCTATATAAATAATACTAATAAAAAAAAAGAATAAAATCCAAAAAAAAAAAAATTTATTATTAAAATTTAAAGAAAATCTGTATAATATAGAAAATTTTCTAATTATAAATCAAAATCTAAAAAAAAGAATAAAAAAAAAAGAAAAAGAAATCTAGAAATTGAAAAAAAAAATAAAAAACTTAATTTTTAAAAATAAAATATATATGGAAATAACAAGAAAAACTATAAAAAATATAAAAATAATAAAAATAATAAAATAATAAAAATTATTATGAAAAAAAAATTTTATTAATAAAAAGGAAAATAATAATTTTTAAAATAAAAAATATATTATTAAAAATTATTATAAGTTAATATAAAAAAAAAAAATAAATTTAATTTTTTTTAAATTTAATTTAGAAATTAATATTTTTAGAATTTTTTTGAATAGTAATAATAATTTAATATTAATTAAAAATCACAACACTAAAAATAAAAAAATTTTTAAATATAAAGAAGAAATATTTAAAAAAATAAGTAAAATAAATAAGTTTATATAAATATTATCTAAATTAAAATTCTAGGGATTTATAATAATATATAAAATAATTATTATAGAAAATAAAATAAAAGAGAAATTAATTTCTCTATAAAAATAAATAAAAAAAAAACAATTATGGTATTTTAATACCTAAACTGCCTAGGTGGTTAATTTCATTAAATAAAATAAAAAAAAAATATTTTTTAATAGTTTTTGTTATAAAAAATAAAATAATGGTATAAGAGATTTTAAGAAATAATTGTTTTGTGTAAAAAAAACTTTTAAAAGTAGAAAAATATTATAAAATATTTTTAAAATAATAATATATTAATTATTAATAATATGGGTATATTAGAATTAATTATAATAATAATATTAAATATAAAATTTACATATTAAACTATAAAATCTATATGTATAATTACAAAATATATAATATTTAAAAAAAACCATATAAATATATTAAAATTAAGTGTGTGTTGTGTAAGGGAAATTATTTTGTTAATTAATATAAAAAAATAAAAAACAAAAAAAAAAAAAATAAATCTTAAAAAAAATTAATATAATAAAAGAATTAAAAATTTACCAACATAATTATAATATATTAATTAATATAATACAGGAAATACTAAATTTTATATTAAAAAATAATACTAGTATTATTTATTTACAAGAACCATAGTTCTCAAAAAAAAAAATAATAATTTCATACCTTAATTTCAATCTAATTTATTTAAACCCAAATAAAGATAAAAAATCATAGATAATCATTTTTATCTCAAAAAAAAATATTTTTAAAATCACAAACAAAATAAAATTAATAAATAATGAAGATTACCAAATTTTAGATTTTATATTTAAAATATATAGAATTTTTAAAATTATTAATATTTATAATCAAAAATAACAAATTTTGGAAGAAAAAAGATCATATATAATAAAAAGATTATTTAATAGAATAATTTAAAATTATAATAATAAATATTTAATATTAAAAAATTTTAACTCTCATAATCCATTATAAAATTCAAACTATTCTAAAAAATTAAAATCAAAAAAAATAATAAAATTAATAAAAAAAAAAAATCTATATATATTAAATAATCTAAAAGTTTTTATATACTATTTTTAAAGAAAAGATATAAATAAAATATTAATAATTAATTTAATATTAATTATAAGCTTAATAATTAATTTTATTAAAAATTAAAAAATAAAAAAAGATATAAATTCTAAATCAAACTATAAAGTTATCTTTTTTTATTTATCTAAATAAAATAATATAATAAATATACCTTTATCTACTAATAAATACAATTAAAAAAAAAATTAAGAATAATTTTAAAAAGAATTATTAAAATTAAATAATAATCTTAATATTAATAATTTTTAAACAACCTATTATTCTTTAAAAATTAAAATAAAAGAATTATAAAAGAAAAATTAAAAAAAGCAATAAATCTATTTCAAAAAAATCTAATTATTATTATTATTATTATTATTATTATTATTATATATCATACACGCATGCAAGCCTAAAACTTATAGCGGACAGAAATTCTAGAATACATGTTATATAATAATCGAAGTAAATACCTCAAACCTTGTCCCTATGTATTTAGTCAATTAACCTTAATTACAATTCCTTAGTAATATCTAATTAACTATTAAATTATGTTTTTCTATATTTGAACAAATTATAATTTAAAATATTATTTTTGGACTAAATTTCTAACCTCTATGTATTATCTCTCCCTTATTTCTTTTAGAAGAGATATTAATATTAGTTTGATATTTTTTATTAGCTTCAGCTATTTTCCTTAAGGAAGTTTTTAGCTTTATTTTATTATAATACTTAACCAAAATAACTATAATATTATTAATTGTTATAATTATTTTTATAGTAATTGCTATTATTACTGACACTGTTATTATTGTGATGTACTCATATACGTCTTTTTTTAAAATTAATAGTTAATTAATTTATATGCCTTTTTATAGCTAAAGGTCACCAACAGGGGTAGTAACATTACCTAACCTTTACAGAGCTTACTAAATTAGTTAGTAATTTTACTAGTTTGATTGATTAATTAGCAAATTGATTCTAGCAACCAGGTACAACTTTAAACAAAAAGTGTTATTAGAAAATCAAACAATTTTAAGATCACAACTCTCAAAAACAACTAAATTAATCTAATAAGATCAAACACCCAAATACAACTATATTTGGTATAAAACAACACTGTTTTTTTATTTTACATTTTTCTAAGAAGAGTTAGAACAGCACTCTAGAAAAACTACAAAACCAATAGGTGGAGGTAGTAGGATTCGAACCCACATGCGAGGAAAAAAGAGGTAAAACCTCACACACCATGGCATAGCTAACACCACTACACCACACCTCCAAAAAAATCTAATTAAAATAATAAAAACATTTACACCTAAATTAATAATTATATTAAAATCAAAAATATAGTAAAATAAACAAATAAATCAAAAAAGAAAAAAAATACTACAAAAAAAAAAGTTTTAAAAAAACAATAAAACGCAAAAAAATTAGAAAAAAATAAAAAAAAAAAAATACCTATTTTCTTAAAATTCAAAAAACAAAAAAAAATTCCTAAAAAAACTACTTTAAAAATACTAAAAAAAAAAAAGATATTTAATATATTAAAATATACTAAATTAAGAAAAATATAAAAAATATCTAATATTAATTATAAAAATATAATAACATCAAATTTTAAAGAAAAAGTAAAAATATTAAAAAAAATATTATTTCTAAAACTTTTTAATTTTTAAGCTTATAAAAAGAATAATATTAAATTAAATAAAATAATTAAATAAGAAAAAATTAAAAATAAAAAAATAAAAAAAGTTATATTTATTTTTAACTTTAAAAAAATATTAAGCTTAGATAGAATAAATTTTTTATATTTTAAAGAAATATATAAAATAATTTTAGAAAAATTTAATAATTTATTTAATAAATTATTAAATTATAGTTATTATTTTATATACTTTAAAAAAGTAATAGGGGTAATACTACTAAAACTAAATAAATTAAATTATAAAATCTTTAAAATTTATAAAATAATAAATTTATTAAATTATTTAAAAAAAATATTAAAAAAAATAATAGTTAGAAAAATAGTTTTTATATTAAAAATTAATTAAATTTTTTATTTAAAATAAATAAAAAGTAAAAAATAAAGATTTGTAATTAATATAGTATTTTTATTAATTAATAATATAAAAAATGTTAAATTTAAAAAGTTAATTATTTTTATATTATTTTTAGATATTAAAGAAGTTTTTAATAATATATTAAAAATAAAATTAATTAAAATAATAGAGAATATAAGATTATTAATTTAATTATTAAATTAAATAAATAGTTTTATATTAAACTAATTTATTAAGTTTATATTTGATAAACAAATAAAAAAATTAAATTTAATAGAAATTAAAATATTTTAAAATTTATTTATATTTTTAATTTTCTTTTTATTATATTTAATATTATTATTTATAAAAATTAAGAAAGAATATTTATTTATAAAAATATTTTTTTACATAAATAATATAATATTAATAATATAAAAGATAAAAATTAAAAAAAATATAATAAAATTAAAAGAAATATTAAAAATAGTTTTATATAAATTAAAAGAAATATAATAATATTTAATAATATTAAATTAGAATTAATTTATTTTAATTTTAAATTTAAAAAAGAAAATATAATAATTTTACCAAATAAATTAAAAATTAAATTATTTAAAAATATTAAATAATTAAAAATAAAATTATAACAACAGAATATATATTTAATTATATATAAAAATTAATTAATTTAAAAAAAAATTAAATATAAAAGTTTTAATATAATTATATAAAAGTTATATTTATTTAGTTTCTGATTTTAAAATTAAAATCTAGTAAAAAAATTAAAAATTATTAATTAAAAAATTAAAAAACCTTCAAAATAAAATAATTAGAAAAATAATAAGAATTTTTAAAATAATTTTAATTAATTTAATAAAAGTTAAGGTTATTATTTTATTAATAGAAATTAAACTAAATAAAATATAAAAAAAATATACATTAAGAGTTTTATATTTAAATAAAAATTATTTAATTAAGATAAGGGTACTAAATTCTTTTTTTCTTAAAAACTTTTTAAAAAAATTAAAAAAAAAAAGCTTTAAATATTAAAAATAAAATAAAAATAAAAAAAATAAGAAATATAAAATTATTTTAAAATTTATTTTATTTAGAATTAATTTTTTAATAAATTTATTTACTAAAATAGAAGAAATTAGTTTAAAATTAAAATTATTATAATTTAAAATTAATATTAATTTTTATATAAGTAAAAGTAATAAAAAATTAAAAATAAAAATATATAGAAAAAAGAAAGAAAAATTAAATTTTAAAAAAAAATTAACAATTTATTTTAATAGATTCTTTTTAAAAAAAAATAATATTAAATTTATAAAAACTAGAAGGTATAGAAAAATAAATAATAAATTTATTTTTAAAATATTTAAAAGTTTAAAAGAAGAAATAGAAATTTATAATATAAAACTTATTATAATTTAGAAATATCTAAAATAAGTATTAATAATAATAAAAAATAATTTTAATATTAAAGAAATTTATTTGTTTTTAAATAATTAATTTATAATAAAAAGATTAAAATTTTTAAAAACAAACTTAAAATAAAAAATAGTTTTTAAAATTTGATTTTTAAATAAAAAATTATATTTTAATAATATAAAAATATATATAAATAAATTTCTAATTATATAGAAATAGAAGAAAATAAAAAAGTAGATTATTTAATTAAAAAAATTATAGAAATTTAAATAAAAAGTTCTTTTATTTTTTATTCTTTTTTAAAAAGGAATATAAGAACATAAAACTTTATGGAATAGGAAAAAAAATAGAAAAAAAATAAAAAAAGATTAAATTATTTTAATTATCTTAAATTAAAAAGAAATAAAATATTGTAAAAAAATAAAATTAAAATTAATTCTATAATAATATAATTAAGAACTAATTATAATTATTTTAATAATTATTTAATTAATATATTAAAAAATATGTTGAATAAAAATTGTAGTTGTAGCTAAAATTAATAAAATTTTAAATATTTTTATTATATTGTAAAAAATATAAAAAAGAGAGGGAATTTCTAAAAAAGAAAATGGATAAATTTATGGATTTATATTTTTTATTATTTATTAGTAAAAAATTAAATTATATAATAAAGTTTATAGAAGAAATTGGAATTATTAATAAAAATAATAAAAAAGAAAAAATAAAATTAAAAATAAAATAGGGTAATTTAGAAAAATAGTTAGAAAATTATTAAATTAATTTAATTAATTTAATTAATTAATTAATTAAAAAAAGCAAATATCTTAATTATTAGTTTTGAAGAAAAATTATTAAAGTAGGTAAAAAATATCAAAGTAATATTAATAATTCTTTTAAAAGAAATAAGGGAAAAACAATATAGTTATAAAATTTTTAAAATTATTAAGATATATAATAAAAAATAATAAATTTTTTAGAAAAAAAGATCATATATAATAAAAAAATTATTTAATGGAATAGTTTAAAATTATAATAATAGGTATTTAATATTAAAAGATTTAAATTTTTATAATCTTTTATAAAGTTTAAATTATTTTAAGGAATTAAAATCGAAAAAAATAATAGAATTAACAAAAAAAAAAATTTATATATATTAAATAATTTAGAAACTTCTATATACTATTTTTAAAGAAAAAATATTAATAAAATATTAATAATTAATGTAATACTAATCATAAACTTAATAATTAATTTTATTAAAAATTAAAAAATAAAAAAATATATAGATTTTGGATTAAATTATAAGATTATCTCCTTTTGTTTATTTAAATAAAATAATATAATAAATATACTATTATCTATTAATAAATATAATTAAAAAAAAACAAATTGGGAATAATTCCAAAAAAAATTATTAAAACTAGATAATAATTTAAATATTAATAATTTCTAGAACAATTTATTATTTTTTAAAAATTAAAATAAAAGAATTATAAAAAAAAAATTAGAAAAAATAATAAATTTATTTTAAAAAAATTTAATTAAAGTAGTAAAAATATTTACATTTAAATTAATAATTATATTAAAATTAAAAATATAATAAAATAAATAAATAAATTAAAAAAAAAAAAAATACTATAAAAAAAAAGATTTTAAAAAAATAATAAAACATAAAAAAACTAAAAAAAAAATAAAAGAAAAAAGGAATATTTACTTTCTTAAAATTTAAAAAGCAAAAAAAGATTCCTAAAAAAAATTATCTTAAAAATATTAAAAAAAAAATATTTAATATATTAAAATATATTAAATTAAAAAAAGTATAAAAAATATTTAATATTAATTATAAAAATATAATAATATTAAATTTTAAAGAAAAAGTAAAAATACTAAAAAAAACATTATTTCCGAAACCTCCTAATTTCCAAACTTATAAGAAGAATAATATTAAATTCAATAAAATAATTAAACAAAAAAAATTAAAAAGAAAGAAATAAAAAAAAATTATATTTATTTTTAATTTTAAAAAAGTATTAAGTTTAAATAAAATAAATTTTTTATATTTTAAAGAAGTATATAAAATAATTTTAAAAAGATTTAATAATTTATTTAATAAATTATTAAATTATAATTATCATCTTATATGCGTTAAAAAAATAATAAAAATAATATTATTAAAATTAAATAAATTAAATTATAAAATTTTTAAAATTTATAAAATAATAAATTTATTAAATTATTTAAAAAAGATATCAAAAAAAATAATAATTAAAAAAATTACTTTTATATTAGAAATTAATTAAATTTTTTATTTGAAATAAATAAAAAATAAAAAATAAAGATTTATAATTAATATAATATTTTTATTAATTAATAATATAAAAAATATTAAATCTAAAAAATGAATTATTTTTGTATTATTTTTAAATATTAAAAAACTTTTAATAATATGTTAAAAATAAAATTAATTAAAATCATAAAAAATATAAAGTTATTAATTTAATTATTAAATTAAATAGATGGTTTTATATTAAATTAATTTATTAAACTTATATTTAATAAATAAATAAAAAATTAAATTTAATAAAAACTAAAATATTTTAAAGTTTACTTATATTTTTAATTTTTTTTTATTATATTTAATATTATTATTTATAAAAATTAAAAAAAAATATTTATTTATTAAGATATTTTTTTATATGGATGATATGGTATTAATGGTATAAAATATAAAAATCCAAAAAAATATAATAAAATTTAAAAAATATTAAAAATAACTTTATATAAGCTAAAAAAATACAATTATATTTAATAATATTAAATTAGAATTAATTTATTTTAATTTTAAATTTAAAAAAAAAAAATAATTTTATTAAATAATTAAATAATTTATTTATTTTAATTTTCTTTTATTTTTCTTTTTATTCTATAAAGCTTTACGCCTTATATTCTTTTTTAAAAAAAAATAAAAATAAAAAAAAATTTTATTTAAATTTTTACAGCTTTTTTAATTAGATAGTCTATTTTTTTATTTCTTTTTATTTTTATATAGTTAAAAACTTATTCTATATATATTTCTATATTATTAAAATATAATTTTTTATATAAGAATTAAATTTCTAAAACTATTTTTTATTTTAAACCTACTTTTAAAAATTTTAATTTTTTTATTATAAATTAATTATCTAAAAATAAATAGATTTCTTTAATATTAAAATTACTTTTTATTATTATTAATATTTATTTTAAATATTTTTAAATTGTAATAAATTCTATATTATAAACTTTTATTTTTTTTTTTAAACTTTTAGATATTTTAAAAACAGATTTATTATTTATTTCTTTATATTTTCTAGCTTTTATAAATTTTATATTATTTTTTTTTAGAAAAAATTTATTAGAATAAATTATTAATTTTTTTTTAAAATTTAATCTTTTTTTTTTTTTTTTTTTTTTTTTTTTTTTTTTTTTGTAAATCGAACTTCGAAAAAAACAACCCCTCTATAACTTTAGAACAAAATATCCAAAAGCAAATAAAACTATATCAAACAAAAGAACTTAGCTAAAAGAATCTAATTTTTTAAACACTATTACTATAAAACAACAACCATAGAAAAATCATAGATTAAAGAATTTATTAGAATTTATAATCGTCTATATTAAAAGAAAAAGGAGTATACCAAAAAAGGAAAAAACCCTTTTTAAGCCTAATTAGGCTAGTAATAAAAATAGAGTTCTTAAATAAACTCTTAATAAATAAACTAATTATAACTACACAAATTATAATAATTAAAAAAAGGAATAAAATCTAAAAGAGGAATTTATTACTAAAGTTTAAAAAAGATCTTTATAATATAAAAAATTTTCTAACTATAAATCAAAACTTAAGAAAAATAATAGAAGAAAAAGAGGAGGAAATTTAAAAATTAAAAAAAAAATAAAAAATTCAATTTTTAAAAATAAAATGTATGCGGAAATGGTAAGGAAGGCTATAAAAAATATAAAAATGATAGAAATAATAAAATGACAAGAATTACTATTAAAAATAGTTTTATTAGTATAAAGGAAAATAATAATTCTTAAAATTAAAAATATATTATTAAAAATCATTATAAGTTAATATAGAGAGAAAATAAATTTAATTCTTTTTAAAATTAATTTAGAAATTAATATTTTTGAAATCTTATTGAATAATAATAAAAATTTAATATTTTTTTTTTACAATCGAACTTCGGAAAAAACGACCCCCCCCATAACTTTGGAATAGAGTATCCAAAAGCAAATAAAACTATATTAAAAGAAAAAGCTTAATTAAAAAAATTTAATTCTTTAAATATTATTATTAAGAAATAATAATTATAAAGAAATTACAGATTAAAGAATCTACCAAAATTTATAATTATTTATATTAAAAAAAAAAAAATATATATTAAAAAAGAAAAAAAACTTTTCTTAAATTTAATTAAACTAATAATAAAAATAAAGTTTTTAAACAAAATTTCAATTAATAAACTAACTATAACCACATAAACTATACCAATTAAAAAAAAAAAAATAAAATTCAAAAAAAAAATTTATTATTAAAATTTAAAAAAGGTTTATATAATATAAAAAATTTTCTAACTATAAATTAAAAATTAAAAAAAATAATAAAAAAAAAAAAAAAAGAAATTCAAAAATTAAAAAAAAAAAATAAAAAATTTAATTTTTAAAAATAAAATATATATAAAAATAATAAGAAAAGTTATAAAAAATATAAAAATAATAAAAATAATAAAATAATAAAAATTATTATTAAAAATAATTTTATTAATATAAAGAAAAATAATAATTATTAAAATTAAAAATATATTACTAAAAATTATTATAAGCTAATATAAAGAAAAAATAAATTTAATTCTTTCTAAATTTAATTCAAAAATTAGTATTTCTAGAATTTTACTAAATAATAGAAATTTAGTATTAATTAAGAATTATAACACTAAAAATAAAAAAATTTTTAAATATAAAGAAAAAATATTTAAAAAAATAAATAAAATAAATAAATTTATATAAAAGCCATTTAAATTAAAATCCTAAAATTTTATAATAATACACAAAATAATTATTACCAATAATAAAACAAAAAAAAAATTAATTTTATTATAAAAATAAATAAAAAAAAACAATTATAATATTTTAATACTTAAATTATTTAAATAGTTAATTTTATTAAATAAAATAAAAAAAAAAAATATTCTTTAATAATTTTGATTATAAAAAATAAAATAATAGTATAAGAAATTTTAAGAAATAATTATTTTATATAAAAAAAATTTTTAAAAATAAAAAAATATTATAAAATATTTTTAAAATAATAATATAATAATTATTAATAATATAAATATATTAAAATTAATTGTAATAATAATATTAAATATAAAATTTACATATTAAATTATAAAATTTATATATATAATTATAAAATATATACTATATAAAAAAAATTATATAAATATATTAAAATTAAATATATTTTATATAAAAAAAGTTATTTTGTTAATTAATATAAAAAAATAAAAAAAAAAAAAATTTTAAAAAAAATTAATATATAAAAAAATTAAAAATTTATTAATATAATTGTAATATATCAACTAATATAATATAAAAGATATTAAATTTAAATAAAAATAAAAGATTATAAGTAATTATATTTATTTTAAAAAAATTATTACTTTTAAAATTATAAATAAAATAAATTTAATAAATAATAAAAACTACCAAATTTTAAATTTTATATTTAAAATATATAAAATTTTCAAAATTATTAATATTTATAATAAAAAATAATAAATTTTAAAAAAAAAAGATTATATATAATAAAAAAATTATTTAATAAAATAATTTAAAATTATAATAATAAATATTTAATATTAAAAAATTTAAATTTTTATAATTTATTATAAAATTTAAATTATTCTAAAAAACTAAAATCAAAAAAAATAATAAAATTAATAAAAAAAAAATTTTATATATATTAAATAATTTAAAAACTTTTACATATTATTTTTAAAAAAAAGATATTAATAAAATATTAGTAATTAATTTAATATTAACCATAAATTTAATAATTAATTTTATTAAAAATTAAAAAATAAAAAAAGATATAAATTCTAAATTAAATTATAAAATTATTTCTTTTTATTTATTTAAATAAAATAATATAATAAATATATTATTATTTATTAATAAATATAATTAAAAAAAAATAAATTAAAAAAAATTTTGAAAAAAAATTTATTAAAACTAAATAATAATCTTAATATTAATAATTTTTAAAATAATTTATTATTCTTTAAAAACTAAAATAAAAAAATTATAAAAAAAAAACTAAAAAAAATAATAAATCTATTTTAAAAAAATTTAATTAAAACAATAAAAATATTTATATTTAAATTAATAATTATACCAAAATCAAAAATATAATAAAATAAATAAATAAATTAAAAAAAAAAAAAAATATTACAAAAAAAAAGATTTTAGAAAAACAATAAAACACAAAAAAATTAAGAAAAAAATAAAAAAAAAAGAAATACCTATTTTCTTAAAATTTAAAAAGTAAAAGAAAATTCTTAAAAAAATTATTTTAAAAATATTAAAAAAAAAAATATTTAATATATTAAAATATATTAAATTAAGAAAAATATAAAAAATACTTAATATTAATTATAAAAATATAATAATATTAAATTTAAAAAAAAAAATAAAAATATTAAAAAAAAAAACATTATTTCCAAAGCCTCCTAATTTCTAAACTTATAAAAAAAATAATACTAAATCAAAAAAAATAATTAAATAAAAAAAAATAAAAAATAAAAAAATAAAAAAAATTATATTTACTTCTAATTTTAAAAAAATATTAGATTTAAATAGAATAAATTTTTTATATCTTAAAGAAATATATAAAATAATTTTAGAAAGATTTAATAATTTATTTAATAAATTATTAAATTATAATTATTATCTTATATCCTTTAAAAAAATAATAAAAACAATATTATTAAAATTAAATAAATTAGATTATAAAATTCCTAAAACTTATAAAATAATAAGCTTATTAAATTATTTAAAAAAAATATTAAAAAAAATAATAATTAAAAAAATAACTTTTATATTAAAAACTAATCAAATTTTTTATTTAAAATAAATAAAAAATAAAAAACAAAAATTTATAATTAATACAACACTTTCATTAATTAATAATATAAAAAATATTAAATCTAAAAAACTAATTACTTTTATATTATTTTTAAATATTAAAAAATTTTTTAATAATATATTAAAAACAAAATTAATTAAAATAATAAAAAATATAAAATTATTAATTCAATTATTAAATTAAATAAATAATTTTATATTAAATTAATTTATTAAACTTATATTTAATAAACAAATAAAAAAACTAAATTTAATAAAAATTAAAATATTCTAAAATTTATTTATATTTTTAATTCTCTTTCTATTATATTTAATATTATTATTTATAAAAATTAAGAAAAAACATCTATTTATAAAAATACTTTTTTATATAAATAATATAATATTAATAACATAAAATATAAAAATTAAAAAAAATATAATAAAATTAAAAAAAATATTAAAAATAATTTTTACATAAACTAAAAAAAATATAATAATATTTAATAATATTAAATCAAAATTAATTTATTTTAATTTTAAATTTAAAAAAAAAAAATATAATAATTTTATTAAATAAATTAAAAATTAAGCCATCTAAAAATATCAAACAATTAAAAATCTTTTTTAATATAAAATTAAATTTTAAATATTATATTAAAAATAAAATTATAATTATAAAACATATATTTAATTATATATAAAATCTAACTAATTTAAAACAAAGATTAAATACAAAAGTATTAATATAATTATATAAAAGTTATATTTACTTAATTTCTAATTTTAGAACTAAAATTTAATAAAAAAATTAAAAATCATTAATTAGAAAATTTAAAAACGTTTAAAATAAAATAATAAGAAAAATAATAGAAGCTTTTAAAATAATTTTAATTAATTTAATAGAAATTAAAGCTACTATTTTATTAATAAAAATTAAATTAAATAAAATATAAAAAAGATATATATTAAAAATCTTATATTTAAATAAAAATTATTTAATTAGGATAAAGATATTAAATTTTTTCTTTTTTAAAAATTTTTTAAAAAAATTAAAAAAAGAAAATCTTAAATATTAAAAATAAAATAAAAATAAAAATAATAAAAAATATAAAATTATTTTAAAATTCATTTTATCTAAAATTAATTTTCTAATAAATTTATTTACTAAAATAAAAAAAATCACTTTAAAATTAAAATTATTATAATTTAAAACTAATATTAATTTTTATAGAAATATAAGTAATAAAAAATTAAAAACAAAAATAAAAAAAAAAAAAAAAAATTAATAATTTATTTTAATAGATTTTTTTTAGAAAAAAATAATATAAAATTTACAAAAATTAAAAAGTATAAAGAAATAAGTAATAAATTTATTTTTAAAATATTTAAAAGCTTAAAAAAAAAAATAGAAGTTTATAATATAAAACTTATTACAATTTAAGAATACTTAAAATAGATATTAATAATAACAAAAAACAATTTTAATATTAAAGAAATTTATTTGTTTTTAAATAATTAATTTATAATAAAAAGATTAAAATTTCTAAAAATAAGCTTAAAACAAAAAATAATTTTAGAAATCTAATTTTTATATAGAAAAATTATATTTTAATAATATAAAAATATATATAAAATAAGTTTTTAATTACATAAAAGTAGAAAAAAATAAAAAAGTAGATTACCTAGCCAAAAAAGTTGCAAAAATTTAAATAAAAAGTTTTTTTATTTTTTATTCTTTTTTTAAAAAAAATATAAAAATATAAAGCCTTATAAAATAAGAAGAAAAATCAAAACAAACAAAAAAAAATTAAACTATTTTAATTATTCTAAATTAAAAAAAAAATAAAATATTATAAAAAAACAAAATTAAAATTAATTCTATAATAATATAATTAAAAATTAATTATAACTACTTCAACAACTATTTAATTAATATATCAAAAAATATATTAAATAAAAATTATAATTATAACTAAAATTAATAAAATTTTAAATATTTTCTATTATATTATAAAAAATATAAAAAAAAAAAATTTTTTTTAAAAAAAAAAAAAATAAATCCATAGATTTATATTCTTTATTATTTACTAATAAAAAACTAAATTATATAATAAAATTTATAAAAGAAATTAGAATTACTAATAAAAACAATAAAAAAAAAAAGACAAAATCAAAAATAAAATAAAACAACTTAAAAAAATAATTAATAAATTATTAAATTAAAAATTAATTTAATTTAATAAATTAATTAATTAAAAAAAAATGAATATTTTAATTATTAATTTTTAAAAAAAAATTACTAAAATAAGTAAAAAACATTAAAATAATATTAATAACTCTTTTAAAAAAAAACAAAAAAAAAAACAATACATATAGGGGAGAAAAAACTTTGAAAATAATAAGAAAATAATAAATTTAGGATATTATTATTATTATTATTATGTATCATACACGCTTGCAAGCTTAGAGCTTATAGCAGACAGAAGAGAAAATATTAATGTAGTGTATTTTTTAAAAGTATTAATAAATAAAATAAAGTAAATTCTCAATTTTTTAGTTAATTTATTTTAATTAGTTAATTAATTATTAATTTAGCTAATTTTAGGTGTTAGTGTTATTTCTGAGGTTTTTATCTTAACTTTATTATTTTTTTATTATTTTCAAGGTTTCTTTTTTTTTGTATATATTACCTCTCTTTTATTTCTTTTAAAAAAATTATTGGTATTATTTTAATATTTTTTATTTGCTTTAATAATTTTTTTTTAAAATTCATAATTAAGGTGTTCACTTTTCTTTTTAATTAGTTAATTAATTAAATTAATTAAATTAATTTAATAATTAACTAATTATTTTTCTAAGTTGCTCTACCTTATTTTTAACTTTATCTCTTTTTTTTTATTATTTCTATTAGTAATTCTAGTCTCTTTTATAAATTTTATTATATAATTTAATCCTTTATTAGTAAATAATAAAAAATATAAATCTATAGATTTATTTATTTTTTTTTTTAAAAATTCTCTTTTTTTTATATATTTTTTACAATATAATAGAAAATGTTTAAGATTTTGTTAATTTTGGTTATAATTATAATTTTTATTTAATATATTTTTTAATATATTAATTAAATAATTATTAAAATAGTTATAATTAGTTCTTAATTATATTATTGTAGAATTAATTTTAATTCTGCTTTTTTATAATATTTTATTTTTTTTTAATTTAGGGTAATTGAAATAATTTAATCTTTTTTTATTTTTTTTTTTTATTTTTCTTTTTATTTTATAAGGCTTTATATCCTTATGTTTCTTTTTAAAAAAGAGTAAGAGGTAAAAGAACTTTTTATTTAAATTTCTACAGCTTCTTTAATTAGATAGTCTATTTTTTTTATTTTTTTTTACTTCTATATAACTAAAAATCTATTCTATATATATTTTTATATTATTAAAATATAATTCTTTACATAGAAATTAAATTTTAAAAACTATTTTTTATCTTAGATTTACTTTTAAAAATTTTAATTTTTTTATTATAAATTAATTATTTAAAAACAAATAAATTTCTTTAATATTAAAATTACTTTTTATTATTATTAATACTTATTTTAAATATTTCTAAATTATAATAAACTTTGTATTATAAACTTCTATTTTTTTTTCTAAGCTTTTAAAGCTTTTAAAAATAGATTTATTATCTATTTCTCTATATCTTCTAACCTTTATAGATTTAATATTATTTTTTTCCAAAAAAAATTTATTAAAGTAAATTATTAATCTTTTTTTAAAATTTAATTTTTTTTTCTTTTTTTTATATATTTTTACTTTTAGTTCTTTACTACTTTTACTTATATAAAAATTAATATTAATTTTACATTATGGTAATTTTAATTCTAAATTAATTTCTTTTATTTTAGTAAATAAATCTACTAGAAAATTAATTCTAAATAGAATAAATTTTAATATAATTTTATGTTTTTTATTTTTTTTATTTTTATTTTATTTTTAATATTTAAAATTCTCTTTTTTTAATTTTCTTAGATAATTTTTTTAAAAAAAAAAATCTAATATCTTTATTTTAATTAAATAATTTCTATTTAAATATAAAACTTTTAATATATATTTTCTTTATATTTTATTTAATTTAATTTTTATTAATAAAATAATAGCCTCAATTTTTATTAAATTAATTAAAATTATTTTAAAAACTTCTATTATTTTTCTAATTATTTTATTTTAAAGGTTTTTAAATTTTTTAATTAGTGATTTTTAATTCTTCTATCAAATTTCAGTTTTAAAATTAAAAATTAAATAAATATAACTTTTATATAATTATATTAAAATTTTTATATTTAACTTTTTTTTTAAATTAGTTAGATTTTATATATAATTAAATATATATTCTATTATTATAATTTTATTTTTAATATAATATTTAAAATTCAATTTTATATTAAAAAAGATTTTTAATTATTTAATATTTTTAAATAACTTAATTTTTAATTTATTTAATAAAATTATTATATTTTTTTTTCTAAATTTAGCATAAAAATAAATTAATTTTGATTTAATATTATTAAATATTACTATATTTTTTTAATTTATATAAAAATTATTTTTAATATTTTTTTTAATTTTATTATATTTTTTTTAATTTTTATGTTTTATATTATTAATATTATATCATTTATCTAAAAAGATATCTTAATAAATAAATATTTTTTTTTAATTTTTATAAATAATAATATTAAATATAATAAAAAGAAAATTAGGAATATAGATAAACCTTAAGATATTCCAATTTCTATTAGATTTAATTTTTTTATTTATTTATTAAATATAAGTTTAATAAATTGTTTTAATATAAAGCTATCTACCTAATTTAATAATTAAGTTGATAATCTTATATTTTCCCTTATTTTAATTAATCTTATTTTTAATATATTATTAAAAGCTTTTTTAATGTTTAGAAATAGTATAGAAATAATTAACTTTTTAAACTTAATATTTTTTATTTTATTAACTAATAAAAATATTATATTAATTATAAATCTTTATTTTCTACTTTTTATTTATTTTAAATGAAGAATTTGATTAGTTTCTAATATAAAAATTATTTTTTTAATTATTATTTTTTTTAATATCTTTTTGAAACAATTTAATAAACTTATTATTCTACAAACTTTAAAAATTTTATAATTTAATTTATTTGATTTTAATAATATTATTTTTATTATTTTTTTAAAGTATATAAGATAATAATCATAATTTAATAATTTATTAAATAAATTATTAAATCTTTTTAATATTATTTTATATACTTTTTTAAGATATAGAAAATTTATTTTATCTAAGTTTAATACTTTTTTAAAATTAAAAGTAAATATAACTTCTTTTACTTTTTTATTTTTAATTTTTTCTTATTTAATTATTTTATTTAATTTAGTATTATTCTTTTTATAAGCTTAGAAATTAGAAGATTTTAGAAATAATATTTTTTTTAATATTTCTACTTTTTTTTTTAAAATTTAATATTATTATATTTTTATAATTAATATTAAATATTTTTTATATTTTTTTAATTTAATATATTTTAATATATTAAATATCTTTTTTTTTTTAATATTTTTAAAGTAATTTTTCTAGGAATTTTCTTTTATTTTTTAAATTTTAAGAAAATAAGTATTTTTTTTTTCTTTTATTTTTTTTTAATTTTTTTATATTTTATTATTTTTCTAAAAATTTTTTTTTGACAATATTTCTTTTCTTTTTTAATTTATTTGTTTATTTTATTATATTTTTGATTTTAATATAATTATTAATTTAGGTGTAAACATTTTTATTGCTTTAATTAAATTTTTTTAAAATAGATTTATTGTTTTTTTTAGTTTTTTTTTTATAATTTTCTTATTTTAATTTTTAGAAAATAATAGATTGTTTTAGGAATTATTAATATTTAAATTATTATTTAGCTTTAATAATTCTTTTTGGAATTGTTTTCAATTTATTTTTTTTTAATTATATTTATTAATAAATAATGGTATATCTATTATATTATTTTGTTTGGATAAATAAAAAGAGATAATTTTATGATTTAATTTAAAATTTATATTTTTTTTTATTTTTTAATTTTTAATAAAATTAATTATTAAGTTTATAGTTAATGTTAAGTTAATTATTAATATTTTACTAATGTTTTTCTTTTGAAAATAGTATATAAAAGCTTCTGGATTATTTAATATATACAGATTTTTTTTTTTTATTAATTTTATTATTTTTCTTAATCTTAGTTTTTTAGAATAGTTTAAATTTTATAATAAATTATAAAAGTTCAAA
This sequence comes from Orbilia javanica, assembly GCA_036872735.1. Lineage (NCBI taxonomy): Eukaryota > Fungi > Ascomycota > Orbiliomycetes > Orbiliales > Orbiliaceae > Orbilia > Orbilia javanica. The sequence goes on along the minus strand of JAVHNR010000017.1, from coordinate 2,534 downwards.
TTTTTTAATATTAAATATTTATTATTATAATTTTAAATTATTTTATTAAATAGTTTCTTTATTATATATAATTTTTTTTGAAATTTGTTATTTTTTATTATATATATTAATAATTTTAAAAATCCTATATCTTTTAGATATAAAATTTAAAATTTGGTAATTTTTATTATTTATTAAATTTATTTTATTTATAATTTTAAAAGTAATTTTTTTTAAAATAAAAGTAACTACTTGTGGTCTTTTATCTTTATTTAAATTTAAATAAATTAAATTAAATTTAAAATATAAAATTATTATTTTCTTTTTTTTAAAAATTATAATTTTTATAAATAAATAATACTAATATTATTTTTTAAAGCAAAATTTAATATTTTTTACATTATATTAATTGATATATTATAATTATGTTAATAGATTTTTAATTCTTTTATTATATTAGTTTTTTGTAAGATTTATTTTTCTTTTTATTTTTTTATATTAATTAATAAAGTGGTTTCTTTTATATAAAATATATTTAATTTTAATATATTTATATAGTTTTTTTTAAATATTATATATTTTGTAATTATGTATATAAGTTTTATCATTTAATATGTAAATTTTGTATTTAATATTATTATTATAATTAATTTTAATATACCTATATTATTAATAGTTATTATACTATTGTTTTAAAAATATTTTATAATATTTTTTTGTTTTTAAAGGCTTTTTTTATATAAAATACTTATTTTTTAGGATTTTTTATACTATTATTTTATTTTTTATAATAAAAACTATCAAAAAATATTTTTTTTTTCTTTTATTTTATTAGGTGAAATTAGTTATTTAGGTGGTTTAGACATTATAATATTATAATTATCTTTTTTTACTTATTTTTATAATAAAATTAATTCTTCTTTTATTTTATCATTTGTAATAGTTATTTTATGTATTATTATAAATTTTTAGGATTTTAATTTAAATAGCCTTTGAATAAATTTATTTATTTTGCTTATTTCTTTAAATATCTCTTCTTTATATTTAAAAATCTTTTTATTTTTAGTATTATAATTTTTAATTAGTACTAAATTTTTATTATTATTTAATAAGATTCTAAAAATATTAATTTTTAAATTAAATTTAAAAAAAATTAAATTTTTTTTTTTTTATATTAGCTTATAGTAATTTTTAATAATATAGTTTTACTTCTAAAAATTATTATTTTTCTTTATACTAATAAAATTGTTTTTAATAATAATTTTTATTATTTTATTATTTTTATTATTTTTATATTTTTTATAATCTTCCTTATTATTTCCATATATATTTTATTTTTAAAAATTAAATTTTCTATTTCTTTTTTTAATCTTTAAATTTCCTTTTTTTTTTTTTTTATTATTTTTTTTAAATTTTGATTTATAGTTAGAAAATCTTTTATATTATAGAATCTTTTCTTAGATTTTAATAATAAATTCTTTTTTTAAATTTTATTTCTTTTTTTACTTGGTAAGATTTATATAACTATAGTTAATTTATTAATTAAAAATTTATTGGGGAATTTTATTTTTATTATTAATTTAATTAGGTTTAGAAAGGGTTCTTTTTTTTTTGGTATATTTCTTTTTTTTTGGTGTAGATGATTGTAAATTTTAGTAAATTTTTTATTTTATAATTTCTTTATTATCATTATTTTATAATAATAATATTTTGAGAATTAAATTCTTTTAATTAAATTTTTTTAATTGATATGATTTTATTTGCTTTTAAATATTTTATTCTAAAGTTATGGGGAGGTCGTTTCTTCCAAAGAAGTTTTGTTATTTAATAAATTATTAAATTATAATTATTATTTTATATATTTTAAAGAAATAATAAGAATAATATTATTAAAATTAAATAAATTAAATTATAAAATTCTTAAAGTTTATAAAATAATAAACTTATTAAATTATCTAAAAAAAATATTAAAAAAAATAATAATTAAAAAAATAGTTTTTATATAAGAAATTAATTAAATCTTTTATTTAAAATAAATAAAAAGTAGAAAATAAAGATTTATAATTAATACAGTACTTTGATTAATTAATGATATAAAAAAGATTAAATTTAAAAAGTAAATTACTTTTATACTATTTTTAAATATTAAAAAAGCTTTTAATAATATATTAAAAATAAGATTAATTAAAACAATAAAAAATATAAAATTACCAATTTAATTATTAAATTAAATAAATAACTTTATATTAAATTAATTTATTAAATTTATATTTAATCAATAAATAAAAAAATTAAATTTAATAAAAATTAAAATATTTTAAAATTTATTTATATTTTTAATTTTTTTTTATTATATTTAATATTATCATTTATAAAAGTTAAGAAAAAATATTTATTTATTAAAATATTTTCTTATATAAATAATATAACACTAATAGTATAAAATATAAAAATTAAAAAAAATATAATAAAATTAGAAAAAACATTAAAAACAACTTTTATATAAATTAAAAAAAATGTAATTATATTTAATGATATTAAATTAAAATTAATTT
>JAVHNR010000016.1:0-29419 GCA_036872735.1 Orbilia javanica | reverse complement strand
AAATTTTATTTCCTTTTTTAACTAATATAATTTGTATAACTACAATTAATTTATTAATTAAAATTTTACTTTAAAAATCCATTTTTATTATTAGTCTAAATTAAACTTAAAAAAATTTTTTTTTTTTAATATATCTTTTTCTTTTTATATAAATGATTACAAATTCTTGATAAATTCTTTAATCCAAGATTTCTTTATAACTATTATTTCTTAATAATAATATTTAAAAAAATTAGATTTCTTAACTAAATTCTTTCTTTCATATAATTTTATTTACTTTTAGATACAAATTATAGAAAGGTCATTTTTTTCCGAAGTTCAATTTACATTTTATTTATTATTTTTTAAATTAATAGATATTAATAATTTTAAAAATTTTATAATTTTAGATATTTTAAATTTAAAATTTAATAAACCTTTATTATTTATTAAATTTATTTTATTTATGATTTTAAAAAATAATTTTTTAAGATAAATGTGATTATCTATGTTTTTTATCTTATTTGGATTTAATAAATTAGATTAAATTTAAGAGATATGAAATTATTATTTTTTTTTTTTTTTTAAGAATTATAATTTTTATAAATAAATAATGTTAATATTATTTTTTATTATGGATTTTTAATATTTTTTGTATTATATTAATTGATGTATTGTAGTTATATTAGTAGATTTTTAATTTTTTCATTATATTAATTTTCTTTAGGATTTATTTTTCTTTTTTTATTTTTTATTTTTTTTTATTGGCAAAATGATTTTTTTATATAAAAGTATACTTAATCTTTATATGTTTACATGGTTTTTTTTTGAATATTATATATTTTATAATTATGTGTATAGGTTTATGGTTTAATGTGTAATTTTATATTTAATATTATTATTATAATTAGTTTTAATATGCTTATATTATTAATAGTTATGTATTGTTGTTTTAAAAATATTTTATAATATTTTTCTGTTTTTTGAAAGTTTTTCTTACATAAAATAATTATTTTTTAAGATTTTTTTTGTACTATTATTTTATTTTTTAATAAAAATATTGAGGAATATTTTTTTTTTATTTATTAAGTAAAATTAATTATTTAGGTAGTTTAGATATTAAAATATTATAATTTTTTTTTCCACCTATTTTGTAAAGAAATTATTCTTTTTTATTTTATTATCTATAATAATTACCCATACACTGCTATAAATCTTAGAATTTAATTTAAATAGTTTTATATAACTTATTATTTTATTTATTTTTAAATATTTTTTTTATATTTAAATATTTTTTAATTTTAGTATTATAATTCTTAATTAGTACTAAATTACTACTGCTATTTAGAAAGATTTAGAATATTAATTTTTGGATTAAATTTAGAAAGAATAGATTTATTTTTTTTTATATATTATTATTATTATTATTATGTATCATACACGCTTGCAAGCTCAGAGCTTATAGCAGACAGAAAAGAAAATTAAATGCAGCACACCTTTTAAAAGTATTAATAAATGAAATAACGTGAATTCTCAATTTTTTTAACTAATTTATTTTAATTAGCTAATTAATTATTATTAATTTAATTAATTTTTAATATTAATATTATTTTGAAGTTTTTATCCTAAATTTATTATTTCTTATTATTTTAAGATTTTTCTTCTTTGTATATATTGTCTTTCCTTTATTTTCTAAAAAAATTATTAATACTATTTAATATTTTTACCTACTTAACATTTTTTTTAAAATTAATAATTAGAATATTCGCTTTCCTTTTTTTAATTAATTAATTTATTAAATTAAATTAATTTTTAATTTAATAATTATTAATTTTTCTAAGTTGTTCTATTTATTTTTGATTTTGTTTTTTCTTTTTTATTATTTTATTAATAATTCTAATTTTTTTATAAATTTATTATATAATTTAGTCCTTTATTAATAAATAATAGAAAATATAAATTTATAAATTTATTTATTTTCTTTTTTAAAATTCCCTCTCTTTTTATATTTTTACAATATAAAAAAATATTTAAAATTTATTAATTTAACTACAACTACAATTTTTATTTAATATATTTTTAATATATAACTAAATAATTATTAAATAGTTATAACTAGTCTTAATTATATTATTACAAAATTAATTTTAATTCTATTGTTTATAATATTTATTTTTTTAATTTAAATAATTAAAATAATTTAGTTTTTTTTATTTCTTTCTATTTTCTTTCCATTCCATAAAACTTTACACCCTTATATTCCTTTTTAAAAAAGAATAAAAAATAAAAAAACTTTTATTAAATTTCTACAACTTCCTTAACTAAATAATCTACTTTTTTATTTTTTCTACTTTTATATAGCCAAAAATTATTTTATATATATTTCTATATTATTAAAATATAATTCTTTATATAGGAACCAAATTTCTAAAGCTATTTTTTATCCTAAATTTATTTTTAAAAATTTAATCTTTTTGTTATAAATTAATTATTTAAAAACAAATAAATTTTTTAATATAAAATTACTTTTGTTATTATTAATATTTATTTAAATATTTAAATTATAATAAACTTTGTATTATAAACTTTTATTTCTTTTTTAAATTTTAAATATTTAAAAATAAATTTATTATTTATTTTTTTATATTTCTAATTTCTATAAATTTATATTATTTTTTTCAAAAAAGATTTATTAGAATAAATTATTAATTTTTTTTAAAATTTAATTTTTTTTTTTTTATATATTTCTGCTTTAGTTTTATTATTTTATTTATATAAAAATTAATATTAATTTTAAATTATAATAATTTTAATTTTAAATTAATTTTTTTATTTTAATAAATAAATTCACTAGAAAATTAATTTTAAATAAAATAAATTCTAAAATAATTTTATACCTTTTATGTTTTTTATTTTTATTTTATTTTTAATATCTAAAGCTTTCTTTTTTTAATTCTCTAAAAAATTTTCAAAAAAAAAAAAATCTAATACCTTATCCTAATTAAATAATTTTATTTAAATATAAAACTTTTAACATATATTTTCTTTATATTTATTTAATTTAATTTCTGTTAATAAAATAATAACCTCAATTTTTATTAAATTAATTAAAATTATTTAAAAGTTCCTATTATTTTCTTATTATTTATTTTAAAAATTTTTAAATTTTTTAATTAATAATTTTTAATTTTTTATTAAATTTTAGTTTTAAAATTAAAAATTAAATAAATATAATTTTATATAATTATATTAACACTTTTATATTTAATTTTTTTTTAAATTAATTAAATTTATATATAATTAAATATATGTTTTATAACTACAATTTATTTTTAATATAATATTTAAAATTTAATTTTATATTAAAAAAGATTTCTAATTATTTAATATTTTTAAATAACTTAATTTCTAATTTATTTAATAAAACCATTATATTTCTTCCTCAAATCTAAAATCAAAATAAATTAATTCTAATTTAATATTATTAAATGTTATGTATTTTTTTCAATTTACGTAAAAACTATTTTAATATTTTTTCTAATTTTATTATATTTTTTTTAATTTTATATTTTATACTATTAATATTATATTATTTATATAAGAAAGTATCTTTATAAATAAATATTCTTTCTTAATTTTTATAAATAATAATATTAAATATAATAAAAAAAAAATTAAAAATATAAATAAATTTTGAAATATTCCAGTTTTTATTAAATTTAATTCTTTTATTTGTTTATTAAATATAAATTTAATAAATTAATTTAATATAAAGTTATTTATTTAATTTAATAATTAAATTAATAATTTTATATTCTTTATTATTTTAATTAATCTTATTTTAATATATTATTAAAAGCTTCTTTAATATTTAAAAATAATATAAAATAATTAATTTTTTAAATTTAGTATTTTTATATTATTAATTAATAAAAATATTATATTAATTATAAATCTTTATTTTTATTTCCTATTTATTTTAAATAGAGAATTTAATTAATTTTAATATAAAATTATTTTTCTAACTATTATTTTTTCTAATATCTTTCTTAAATAATTTAATAAATTTATTATTTATAAACTTTAAGAATTTTATAATTTAGCTTATTTAATTTTAATAATATTATTTTTATTATTTTTCTAAAAATATAAAATAGTAATTATAATTTAATAATTTATTAAATAAATTATTAAATTTTTCTAAAATTATTTTATATATTTTTTTTAAAATATAAAAAATTGATTTTATTTAAGTTTAATATTTTTTAAAATTAAAAATAAATATAATTTTTTTATTTTTTATTTTTAATTTTTTTTATGTAATTATTTATTTAATTTAATATTATTTTTTTTATAAATTTAAAATTAAAAAGTTTTGGAAATAATATTTTTTTAATATTTTTATTTTTTTTTCAAAATTTAATATTATTATATCTTTATAATTAATATTAAATATTTTTTATATTTTTCTTAATTTAGTATATTTAATATATTAAATATCTTTTTTTTTAATATTTTTAAAGTAGTTTTTTTAAGAATCTTTTTTTATTTTTGAATTTTAAAAAAATAAGTATTTCTTTTTTTTTTTATTTTTTCTAATTTTTTATATTCTATTATTTTCCAAAATCTTTTTCTTATAATATTTTTTTTTTTAATTTATTTATTTATTTTATTATATTTTTAATTTTAAGATAATTATTAATTTAAATATAAATTTTTATTATCTTAATTAAATTTTTTTAAAATAGATTTATTACTTCTTCCAATTTTTCTTTATAATTCTTTATTTTAATTTTTAAAAATAATAAGTTATCTTAAAAATTATTAATATTAAATTATTATCTAATTTTAATAATTCTTTTTAAAATTATTTTAATTTATTTTTTTAATTATATTTATTAATAAATAATAATATATTTACTATATTATTTTATTTAAATAAATAAAAGGAAATAACCTCATAATTTAATTTAAATTTATATCTTTTTTATTTTCTAATTTTAATAAAATTAATTATTAAACTTATAATTAGTATTAAGTTAATTATTAATATTTATTAATATTTTTTTTTGAAAATAATATACAAAATTTCTAAATCATTTAATATATATAAATTCCTTTTTTCTATTAATTCTATTATTTCTTTTAATTTTAATTTTTTAAAATAATTTAAATTCTATAATAGATTATAAGAATTTAGGTTTTTTAATATTAAATATTTATTATTATAATTTTAAGCTATTTTATTAAATAGTCTTTTATTATATATAGTCTTTTTTTTTCAAAATTTATTATTTTTTATTATAAATATTACTAATTCTAAAAATCCTATATATTTTAAATATAAAATCTAAAATTTAATAGTCTTTATTATTTATTAAATTTATTTTATTTATAACTTTAAAAGTAATAATTTTTTTTAAAATAAATATAATTATTTATAATCTTTTATTTTATTTAAATTTAAATAAATTAAATTAAATCTAAGATATATAATTATTATTCTTTTTTTTTTTAAGAATTATAATTTTATAAATAAATAATATTTATATTATTCTTTAATATTAAATCTAATATTTTTTATATTATATTAATTAATATATTATAATTATATTAATAAATTTTAATTTTTTATATATTAATTTTTTTTAAAATTTGTTTTTCTTTTTATTTTTTTATATTAATTAGTAAAATAATTTTTTTTATATAAAATATATTTAATTTTAATATATTTGCATAATTTCTTTTATATATTATATATTTTATAATTATATATATAGATTTTATAATTTAATATATAAATTTTATATTTAATATTATTATTATAATTAATTTTAATATATTTATATTATTAATAATTATTATATTATTATTTTAAAAATATTTTATAATATTTTTTATTTTTAAAATTTTTTTTATATAAAATAACTATTTTTTAAAATTTTTTATACTATTATTTTATTTTTTATAATAAAAATTATTAAAAAATATTTTTTTTCTTTTATTTTATTTAATAAAATTAGTTATTTAAATGGTTTAAATATTAAAATATTATAATTATTTTTTTCTACTTATTTTTATAATGAAATTAATTTTTTTTTTATTTTATTATTAATAATAATTATTCTATATATTATTATAAAATTTTAAAATTTTAATTTAAATAGCTTTTATATAAACTTATTTATTTTGCTTATTTTTTAAATATTTTTTTTTTATATTTAAAGATTTCTTTACTTTTAATATTATAATTTCTAATTAATATTAATTTTTTATTATTATTTAATAAAATTTCAAAGATATTAATTTCTAGATTAAATTTAAAAAAAATTAAATTTATTTTTTTTTATATTAGCTTATAATGATTTTTAGTAGTATATTTTTAATTTAAGAATTATTATTTTCTTTTATATTAATAAAACTATTTTAATAATAATTCTTATCATTTTATTATTTTTATTATTTTTATATTTTTTATAACCTTCCTTATTATTTCCACATATATTTTATTTTTAAAAATTAAATTTTTTATTTTTTTTTTTAATTTTTGGATTTTTTTTTTCTTTTTTTTTATTATTTTTCTTAGATTTTAATTTATAATTAGAAAATTTTCTATATTATATAAGCTTTTTTTAGATTTAATAACAAATTCCTTTTTTAAATTTTTTTTTTTTTAATTAATATAATTTATGTGATTATACCTAGCTTATTAATTAAAATTTTACTTAGAAATTTTATTTTTATTATTAGTTTAATTAAATTTAAAAAGAATTTTTTCTTTTTTGATATATTTTTTTTCTTTTAATATAAACAATTACAAATTCCAATAAATTCTTTAATTTATAATTTTTTATAATTATTATTTCTTAATAATAGTGTTTAGAGAATTAGATTTTTTTAGTTAAATTCTTTCTTTTAATATAGTTTTATTTACTTCTAAATATTTCGTTCCAAAATTATAAGAAGGTTGTTTTTTCCAAAGTTCGATTTTATTAAACCAACTTTTTTTTTTTATATTAATTTATAGTGATTTTTGGTAGTATATTTTTTATTTTAAAAATTATTATTTTTTTTTTATTAATAGAATTGTTTTTAATAATAATTCTTATTATTTATTATTTTTATTATTTTTATATTTTTATAGTTTTCTTTATTATTTTTATATATATTTTATTTTTATTATTATTATTATTATTATATATCATACACGCTTGCAAGCTCAGAGCTTATAACAGACAGAAAAGAAAATTTAAATACAGCACACCTTTTAAAAATATTAATAAATAAAATAAAATAAATTTTTAGTTTTTTAGCTAATTTACCTTAATTAACTAATTAATTATTATTAATTTAACTAATTTTTAATATTAATATTATTTCTAAGGTTTTTATCCTAAATTTATTGTTTTTTTTATTATTTTCAAAGTCTCTTCTTTCCTATATATATTATCTCTTTTTTATTTCTTTTAAAAAAGTTATTAATACCATTTTAATATTTTTACCTACTTCAGCAGTTTTTCTTCAAAATTAACAATTAAAATATTTACTTTTTTTTTTTAATTAATTAATTTATTAAATTAAATTAATTTTTAATTTAATAATTTATTAATTATTTTTCTAAATCGCCCCATCTTATTTTTAATTTTATTTTTTCTTTTTTATTATTTTTATTAATAATTCTAGTCTTTTTTATAAATTTTATTATATAATTTAATCTTTTATTAATAAATAACAAAAAATATAAATTTATAAATTTATTTATTTTCTTTTTTAAAATTTCCCTCTTTTTTTTATATTTTTTATAATATAATAAAAAGTATTTAAAATTTTATTAATTTTGATTATAATTATAATTTTTATTTAATATATCTTTTAATATATTAACTAAATAATTATTAAAGTAGCTATAACTAATCTTTAATTGTATTATTACAAAATTAATTTTAATTTTATTTTTTATAGTATTTTATTTCTTTTTAATTTAAAATAATTAAAATAATTTAGTTTTTTTTTATTTTCTTTCCATTTTTCTTTTTATTTTATAAAGCTTTACGCTCTTATATTCCTTTTTAAAAAAAAATAAAAAATAAAAAAATTTTTATTTAAATTTCTATAACTTTTTTAATTAAATAATTTACTTTTTTATTTTTTTTATTTCTATATAGTTAAAAACTTATTCTATATATATTTCTATATTATTAAAATATAATTTTTTATATAAAAACCAAATTTCTAAAACTATTTTTATCTTAAATTTATTTTTAAAAATTTTAATCTTTTTATTATAAATTTATTATTTAAAAACAAATAAATTTCTTTAATATTAAGATTACTTTTTACTATTATTAATATTTATTTTAAATATTTCTAAATTATAATAAACTCTATATTATAAGCTTTTATTTTTTTTTTAAGCTTTTAAATATTTTAAAAACAAATTTATTATTTATTTTTTTATACTTTTTAACTTTTATAAATTTTATATTATTTTTTTTTAGAAAAAATTTATTAAAATAAATTATTAATTTTTTTTTAAAGTTTAATCTTTTTTTTTTTTTTTATGTATTTTTGTTTTTAATTCTTTATTACTTTTATTTATATAAAAATTAATATTAATTTTAAATTATAATAGTTCTAGTTCTAAATTAATTTCTTTTATTTTAATAAATAAATTTATTAGAAAATTAATTTTAAATAAAATAAATTCTAAAATAATTTTATATCTTTTATTTTTTTTATTTTCATTTTATTTTTAATATTTAAAGCTTTCTTCTTTTAATTTTTTAAAAAGTCTTTAAAAAAGAAAAAATTTAGTACCTTTATTTTAATTAAATAATTTTTATTTAAATATAAAACTTTTAATATATATCTTCTTTATATTTTATTTAGCTTAATTTCTATTAATAAAATAATAGCCTTAACTTTTATTAAATTAATTAAAGTTATTTTAAAAGTTTTTATTATTTTTCTTATTATTTTATTTTAAAAGTTTTTAAATTTTTTAATTAATACTTTTTAATTTTTCTATTAAACTTTAACCCCAAAATCAGAAACTAAATAAATATAACTTTTATATTTAACTTTTTTTTAAATTAACCAGATTTTATATATAATTAAATATATAACATGATCTACCCACTTTGTGCGCATATTTAGTTATGTTGTAAAATCTAGAATCAAACACCTTATTAAAAAAAAATTATTAATACTTTATTAATATTTATTTTTTTTATGTTTTGATATGATTTTATAAATTTAATTAAATATATATTTTATTTATAATATAATTTGATTATTTATAATATAATTTTATTTACAATATAATTTAATTATTTATAAAAAATGGTTTTTTATTATTTATAAACTATTTTTAGATAATGTGGTTAAGTGCTAAATAAGCCAATCCATAGTTCCATAATTTAAATAATTTTTTATATATACAAAAAAAATTAATTTAAATTAATTTATATTTTTGTATAAATTTATGGAATTATAAAAAATATTTTAAGAAAGTATATTAATAATAATATTATTGATAAATAAATTATATATTAAATTTAAATAATAATTAAATTAAAAAAAAAAATTATTAAAATAATAAATATTATATTTTTATAATTAAAGGTTTCTATTATAATTCAATATATTATGATATATAACAACTAAACTTATAAATTGTAATATAAAAATAAATTAAATTAAAAATTTTTTAAAAAAATATTTAAAATTAAAAAATATTTATTTATATATTTTTAATAATAACCATATCAAAATAAATAATTTTAATTTAATTATAAATTTTTATAATTTATTTATAAATATTAAAGTAAAATATAATCTTTATAAAAGTAAAATTTTTAATATAAATAAAAAAAGATTTGTTATAAAAACTATTTAATTTTTAAAAATAATTGTGCTAATTTATATTAAAAGTTAATTTATTAAACAATTTAATAATCAAAAATTAATTATATTGATTGAGTGTATTAGTACAAAAAGTATTACATTATTTCTTTTTGTAATCTTTTATAACCATTTTTATTAATATAATTGGTATATTGGAATAAATATTCTAACGAAAAAATAATTTTTTACAATATTACCAATTAATTAAACAAATAATAACTTAATTATTAAATAACTAACATAAGTATTTAATCTAGAAATTTTTAATATAGTATAAAAAAACATAAATCAATAATAAATATTATTATTAAATAATTATTAAAATTATATTTTTTTTATATTTATTAATAAATATATAAAATATAAAATTATTATTTTTTATTTTTTACTTTATAATACTTATTATTTTTAATTATTAAATATTAAATTTAATATTATATATATTAAACAATATTAGAATTTTATCAACAATATATTTCAAAGTAATTTAACTAATCTTAATAAACAAATATTTATTAAATTTTTTATAAAAATATAAGAAAATATAATAAATTTTGACTTAATTAAAATAATATAATATAAAACTAAATTAATTCTATTTAATCTAACTTATATTCTTTTAAAACTATAAAAATAAATTAATTAAAATATTAATATATAATTTTTAGTAAATAAAATAATATAAAATATTTTAATATAATTTATTTTAATTTATAAAATCTTTTATTTATTTATAAATTAAATAAATAATATTATAAATTTTCTTATTATTACTTAAATTAAAAAAATTAATTAATTAATATAGAATTTAATAAATAAAAACATTATTTTATTAGAAATTATTAAATAATTATATAAAGTTAATAAAAAAGTTTCTAAAATTTAATACAAAAAATTATAATTTACAAAAATTCAAATATTAAATAATAAAAAATTTAAAATAATTTAACTTAAAAAAAATATAAAGTTAAATATTGTAAAAAATTTAACACCAACTAAGATAATATAAAAAAGAAGTTAAAAACAAAGTAGATTAAGAAATAAATAAGGTAAATTAAAAAATAAATAAAGAGGATTAATAAATATATAAAATAATATAAGTATTAATAAATTAGTTATTATTATTAATAATAATTTATTATTATTTATTAAATTTAAAAGAAAATAAAATAAGTTAAAAAATATTAATAAAAATTAAAGTAATAAAAAAATTAAAATTAAAATAAAAAAAAAAATTATAGAAATTTGATTTAAATTATTATTATTAATACTAATAATAATATAAATATTGGATTAAGTAATAATAAAATAAAAAAAGATAAAATTAATAAAAAAAAAATTGATTAAAAATATAAAAAAGATAATAATAATAAAAATAATAAAAATAAAAATAAAGATTATATATAACGAAGCTCTCCCAGCATAATAAACTCCAAGCAGAAATCCAGTCAGCCAAAGGAGCTTTTAGAATGATTATAGGAAATATCTAGGCAATACTGTAATTAGAAGAAAAATCACACAATATAATACAAACCACAAACCCAAAATAAGAAAGTATCCAAATCCAAACTTCAAAACTTACAAACCTAAATTAATAATATTATTTAATATATATAATAAAAAACTTATTTAAACCTTTTACCCTATATAAACTACTAAATTATTAAAAAATAATTTTTGTTTAATTTAATATCTTATATATTCAAATATCTAATTTAAATTTATCTCCTATTTAATTCAATATTTTATATATCTAAATATTTAATTCAGATTTATCTCCTATTTAATTTAATACTAAATCTCCATATATTTATTTTATCATCTTATTTCTTGTCCAATTTACTTTATTATTTTTTTTATTATTTATCTATTTAAACTACTATATTTATTATTATATATTTAGAAATTAAGTAATAATTTAAATATCAATTTATATATACACTAATATTTTTTTATTTTATAACATTTATATATTATTTTAATATCTTAATTAATATATATAATTTTTTATATTTTATTACTTTATAACTTTATTAATTTAATACCCAAATATTTATTAAAAGTGAAGAATTTAATAGTAAAAATATTAAAAAAAGAAATGTTATAATTATTTTTCTAAAATTTACTATCAAACAAATTAAAATTATAATAACAATTTTTAAATATTTTAAAAATAGTATATTAATAATAACATCTATAATTACTTTTAATATCAAATTTCTAGACTTAAACCCCTTTAATAGTATAAAACCATATAAACTCCATAATTTTTTAGTTTAATTTAACAATAAATATAAAAAAAAAACAACCAAATTTACTATTTATAAAAAAAAAATTACATACACCATCAATTTATTCAAAAGAAATCTAGTAAAACTAGTCTTTAATAAATACAATACTAATAATTAAGAATAAAGTTAAAATATTTACACCAACTTTACTACCTAACTTAAAAAAGCATTTAAAAACTTTAACCCAGCTAGAACAGCAAAAAGAAAATTTAAAAATTTTAAACAAACTAATAAACCCTTCTCCTCATATTTTACAAAATTTAAATAATTTATAAAATGTTTAAATTATAACAATACTACTCAAATAGCATATTTATAATACAGAATATACATAAAAATTAAAAAACTTCTAATCATACATAATATTTTCCCTAACAATTTTAACAATTTTATAACCTTTTACCAGAAATTAGATAATAATTAATGAATTCTAAATATTAAAAAAAAGTTTCATAATTTTATAAATAATAAAACACCTAAAAAGAATACCTCTACTCCAGCACTAAAAGAACTAAGCAAACCCAATAATAATCAGCAAATATAGGGAAATAACTATTTTAGACTAAAACCTATAAACTAATTTACTAAAAATATTAAAAGATAGTTAACCTAAGAAGAAAAAGATTAATAATAAACCCAAAAATTCTACTTATACTATAAAAAAAAAAGATATTTTATAAATAACTATCTAAACAAAAAAAATCTAAAAAAACAAAATAGATAAATATTTTATAATTTATATTTAATTAGAAATTAGAATATTTAGAACCTTATATATAAAAAATTATAAAATAAAATTAATTCTATTTTAAATTATTAATATTAAAAAGTTTTTAATAAAATTTTAAAAAAAAAATAAATCTAATTATAAATTATAATATATAGAAAAATAAAAAAATATTTATTATTTTAAAAAATCTATAACTTTAAAAAATTCTTTAAGTTTTTTTTATATATTATAATTTTTTTTTTTATTTAAATTTTAAAAAAATTAATATTTTATTTAAATTATATATTAAAATCTTTATTATCTTATATTTTTACTTTTAAAAATCTATTAATATATTAGTATATTTAGATAGTAATAATATTAAAATATATATAAATTATAAATTTATAATTAAAAATAATTTTTTATTTTATTTTAAAAAAATCTTTAACATTATAAAATATTTTAATAAAAATAAAAAACTAATTAAAGAAATAATTTAATTCAAAATAAAAATTCAAAATTATAAAGAAATTATTAATATTAATATTATTAATATTATTAAATTATTAAATTTTAGAAAATTATAGTATAAAAAATATAATATCTAAGTTAATTAAAAAATTAATCAAATTTATTTAAATTATATATCCAAAATTATAATTATTAATACAAAAGCATTTAAAAAAATTATAAAGTAAAAACTAGTTTTTATTATTTATAATTTAAAAAAAAAATAAAAATAAATTACTTTTATAAATAATAAAATTAAAGTAATTAAACTAGTAAAATTCTTTAATAAATTTCAAAATCTTATAAAAATATTTTTTAAAAAAAAAAAAAAATATTTTATTATTATAATAAAAAAAGGATATAAAAATTTTTATATTATTAAATATTTAATTAATATAAGAATTAATAAGATTAATAAATAAAAAATACTTTAAAATACTTAAAATATAAATAAATAAAAATATAATTAAAAAATTTATTTAAAAATTTAATAGTTTATAAAAAGTATTTATTCTCTTTATTCTTAAAAAAAATAAAAGATTATAATTTTATATTAATTAAAAAAAATTTAATATTATTATTATTAAAAATCAATACTTATTATTAAAAATTAACAAAATTTTAAATTAATTAAAAAAAACTAGATACTTTACTTATTTAAATATTTATAACACCTATAACTATATTAAAATAACAAAAAGAAATAAAAAAAAAATAATATTTTAAATAAAATATAAACATTTTAAATTTTAAATAATATACTTTAGATTAACTAATATTCTAATAACTTTTTAAACATACATTAATAAAGTATTATAATTTTTTTTAAATAAATTCTATATAATCTACTTAAATAATATCTATATATATAATAATTTAAAAAAAAAATATATCTAATATATTAAAAAAATTATCAAAGCTTTATAAAAAATAAAACTATATATTAAACTTTTTAAATATAAATTTTTTATTAAAAAAACCAAATTTTTAAAATATATTATAAATAATAATAATATTAAAATAAATTTTATTAAAATTTAAAATATACTCAATTAAAAAAAATTAAAAATAATTAAAGATATTTAATTCTTTTTAAAATTTATGAATTTTTATAAATAATTTATTAAAGATTATATAAAGATAGCTAAACTATTTTATAATTTAACTAAAAAAGAAAAAATATTTTATTAGAAAAAATTAGAAAAAGAATTTTTTTAAACTTTTTAGTAAATCTTTATAATAGAATTAATTTTTAAATATTAAAATCTAGTTTTAAAAATAAAAGTAAAAATAAATACCTCAAATTATATATATATTATAATATTTTTTTAAAAATATAAAAATAAATTATAACATTTTATTACTTATAAATTAAAAAAGATAATTTTAGCAAAGTATAATTATAATATTTATAATAAAGAATTTTTATTTATTATCTAAATATTTAAAAAATAAAATTAATATTTTATAAACATATATACTTAAATCTATATTTTAATAAATTATAAAAATCTAAAATATTTTATAATTAAATAATATCTAAAATAAAAATAAGTAAAATAAATAAAATATTTATTTTAATATAATTTTAAAATATATTTTATTTTAAAAAAAATTAATATTAAAGCCAATATATTAACCAAAAAGTTGAAAAATTTTCTTCAAAAAAAAAAAAATAAATGTATTAAAAATTAAATTTAAACAATCCTACCACCCAAAAAAATCTAATAAATTAGTGTTATAATAATACAAAAAAAGTGGAAAGTAGCTATTTTAAAAAATTTTTATATACAAAACATTATAAAAATTTTTAAAAAAAAGAATAGATAATACTTTAAAATTAAAATATTAAAAATAAAAGAATAATAAAGAAAATTATACTACAATAAAAGAAAAATAATATTAAATAATAAAAAAATTTATAAAAAAATCTTAAAACAATACTATAATTATTTTATAATAAAATATTTAAAAAAAGTAAAAATATTAAAATTAATTTAAAAATATTATATATAAATTAATATATAAAAAGATATTAATTATTATATAAATAATTATTATATATATAGATATATTAAAATTCCTAAAAATATATTTTAAAGATTATTATAATTACTTTAAATTATAAAAAGAAATTAGTAAAACATCTTTTTTAATTTAATTATCAAATTATTAGAATCTAAAAGACATAATGTAATTTTAATTATTATAAATAAACTCTTTAAAATAATATATTTAATTTTAATTTTTAAGAAATTTAATATAAAGAAATTTATTAGAATATTTTTTAAAAATATATAGAAATTTTACAAATTACTTAAGAAAATTATATTAAATAAAAAAAAAATTTTTTTAAATAAATTCTAAAACAAAGTTAATAACTAATTGAAAATTTATTATTAATTTAATATCATATACTACCTCTAAACTAATAAATAAATAAAATATATTAATTTTATTATAAAATAATATTTTAAAACTTATATTAATTATTAATAAAATAATTAAGTTAAATAATTATTTCTAACTAAATATTTATATAATAATAAAATATTAGATATTATTAAAATCTTTTTATTTATTATAAATTATGAATAAAACCTAATTATATTTAAATTTTAAAGATTTAATAAATTTACTAAAAATTAAGAAGTTATAAAATTTGTTCAGTAAATATTAAAGTTATAAAAAAATTTTCAAATAGAAATTAATTATGTTATATAAATCTAACAGAAATAAGCAAATAAATAAAGATAACTTATACTTATCTATAAAAAAAAAGACTATATTTAGTTAAATATATAAAATATTAAAATAATATACCTTTATCCCAAATTATTTAATAAACTAGAAAATTTATTTTAGATTTTTAAATTTATTAGAAAATAAATATATAAATTAAAGCTTTTTTTCTTTATGAAAATTTATTTAATATTTTATATTAATTTATTTTATTTAATACTAAAGAATGTATTTACAAATTAAAACTATAAAAAAAAGCTCTTATTAATTACTATTAATAATAAAGAAAAATATAAAATTAAAAAAATCTTAAATTCATAAATTTACTACTATAAGTTTTAATATCTTATCTAGTAAAAAAATTAAAACAAATCTATTTAATAACTTATATCTAACATTACTTATACTCAAGAATTATTTAATAAATTTTATCAATTTTATCCTAACCAACTTGGTTTTCTCATCTAATATAATAAATTTTATATTTTTATTTCTATACTAATTTAAAAAATTAAATAAATTAATCAACATTTTCTAATACCTTAACCTAAATTAAAACATTTTTTTAGTATTAGATTTTCTTAATATATAAATATCAGAATTTAGATATATTAATTTATATTACAAAATTATATGGCTATAGTTTGAGTTAGTCAAAATTAGATAAAATATTATTTTAAAAATTCTTTTTATATTTTAAAATAAAGAATAATCTAAGTTTATTAGAAATAAAAAGTTTGTTTGCATAAAGGTTTAATTTTTTAATAAAATTATAATTCTAATTAATAATACCTAACTAGAGAAGAATAAAATAAAAGAAATTTTTAAAAGCAATTATAAAAAATTAATTTTATATAATTAAGATTAAAAACTAGTAAACCTAAAAAAATCAAAAATCTAGAATCCAAAATCAAGAAATTTAGAAAAAATCAGAAATTTATAGACACAACTACTCAAAAAAACCTTTCATAAAAATAATTATCAAAGATTTATGCTATTTAAGATTAATAAGTAATACTGCTGTAATAAAGAACTTACTGTTATTTTAGATATTAAATTAAAATATTAATAAAATATTAATATTAAAAAAAAGGATTATGTAATAAAATTCTCTTAGTATAATAAATTTTAAATAAAAATCCAGTTAATTGGAGAAACTCTTAAAATAACTATAGAAAATATTCAAACAATATTATAATTAAAAAAAAAACTATATGATGTAATATAAACTGTAAACTTAGAATAAGGAAGTATCTAAATCCAAATTTCAAAATTTATAAACCTAAATTAATAATGTTATTTAGTATGTGTAGTAAAAAGCTTGTTTAGGTTTTTTATTTTATATAAACTATTAAATTACTAAAAAATAACTTTTGTTTAATTTAATATTTTATATATTTAAATATCTAGTTTAGACTTATTTTTTGTTTAATTTAATATTTTGTATATCTGAATATCTAATTTAAACTTATTTTTTGTTTAGTTTAATATTGAATTTTTGTATGTTTATTTTATTATCTTATTTTTTATTTAATTCATTTTATTATTTTTTTTATCATTTATCTATTTAAACTGCTGCATTCACTGTTATATATTTAGAAATTAAGCAACAATTTAAATATTAATTTGTATATACATTAGTGTTTTCTTGTTTTGTGACATTTGTGTATTACTTTGATATCTTGACTAGTATATACAATTTCTTACATTATATTAATAATAAGAAATAATTTTATATTTTATATTTTATTATAATATATTGTTTTTAATATTATAAATATATATAAATATTTTTTTTTATAGTTAATTATTTTTAATTTTTTATTAATAATTTATAATTATAAAATAATTTATATATATATTTTTTAATATTATTAATAATAATATCTTATATTTTATTAATATTTATTTATTTATTTTAATATATTATATTATTATATATATAAATATTTAATATAATTTTTTTATTTAACTTTTTATATATTATAAATAATTTTTTTTTTTTTTAAATAATTTTATTATATTTTAATTATTTTTATTTTTTTATTTTTTTTTTTTTATTTTATTTTAAATATTATTTTTATATTTTAAATTTTAATTAGTAATTTTATTTTTTATATATATATTTCTTTTTTTTAATATTTTTATAATTTATAAAATTTAAAATTTTTAAAATTTATTATTTTTTTTTTTTATATTTTTCTGTTTTATTTTATTAAAATAACTATTTTTAAAATTAATAATATTAAAACCACAAAATTCTAGATTATTAATTTAAGTAAATTTATTAATTTTTCTTATAATTTTTATTTATAATATAATTAAACTTATTATATATATCAAAATAATTATAAAATTTATTATAAATAATATAATACCTATAATTTTATTAAAAAATATATTTTTAAAAATTTTTATAAATATTTTATATTATTTATTTTTTTTAATTTTATTATATTAATTTATTTTTAATTATTTTTATTAATATTATAAATAATTAATTTTAAATTTTTATATTTAATAGTATATTAACTTATACCACCTACTTTATTATTAATTAAATTTTAATTTTTGCAAAATTTTATATTATTTATTTAATTATTAAATAAACTTTTTTTAATATAATTAATAGTAACTTTATAATTTAAGATAGTAAAATTAATACTAATAATACTAATAATGCTAGTAGTATTAATAATACTAATAGTATTAAAAATACTAAAATTACTATTATCATTCTAGGCAATTTCATATTTTCTATTAATAAACCTTAAAATATTAATCCTATTAATAATATTATGCCAATTCTACTTAATAATATAAGTAGACTTATTCATAATTTTAACAACACACTATCTACCAATATAATATAGGAAGTTTTTTTTATATTTCAAAAAATTACAATCTAGTTTATTATAATAATATAATATTTTAAAACATTATAAACTTATATTATAACATTAAAAATTTTAATAATTTATATTGTAATATTAAAAATTTTAATAATTAATATTATATCTTATAACTATAAATTAGATAAAAATAGAAATAAAAATGAAAATAAAAATAAAAAAAATAAAAATAAAAAAAACAAAAATTAAAAAAACAAAGATAAAAAAAACAAAAATAAAAACAAAAATAAAAAAAACAAAAATAAAAAAGATAAGGATAAAAGAGATAGAAATAAAAAAAACAAAAATAATAATAAAAATAAAGATAAAAATAAAGGAATTATAAATTACCCCATATATAATTATAACTATAAAAAATTAATACATAAAAAATAATGTTATCATATTAATAAAAAAAAAATTAAAAAGAATATCTTATATAATCATAATTATAGAAAATTAATTTATATAAAATAATATTATTATAATTAATATTTTCTTATATCTAATTTTATTTTTTTTAAATCATTTTTTTTTATAATATTTTAAGGTTTAAGTTTATATATTTTAAATAATAATATAATAAAATAATATTATGTTTATATATATATTACTAAATAATATTATATAATATTAAAAATTATAAATATAAATAAATTAAAGGTTTAATAATAATTTTTAATAGAATATTTGACTCTAAATTTTGCAGCATAACTAGGTATACGCGCAAAGTAGGTAGATCACGTTATTTTATTATTATAATTTTATTTTTACTATAATATTTAAAATTTAATTTTATATTAAAAAAGATTTTTAATTATTTAATATTTTTAGATAACTTAATTTTTAATTTATTTAATAAAATTATTATATTTTTTTTTCTAAATTTAAAATTAAAATAAATTAATTCTAATTTAATATTATTAAATATTATTATATTTTTTTTAATTTATATAAAAACTATTTTTAATATTTCTTTTAATTTTATTATATTTGTTTTAATTTTTATATTTTATATTATTAATATTATATCATTTATATAAAAAAATATTTTAATAAATAAATATTTTTTTTTTAATTTTTATAAATAATGATATTAAATATAATAGAAAAAGAATTAAAAATATAAGTAAATTTTAAAATATTTTAATTTTTATTAAATTTAATTTTTCTATTTATTTATTATTATTATTATTATTATTATTATTATTATATATCATACACGCTTGCAAGCTCAGAGCTTATAGCAGACAAAAGAGAAAATTTAAATACAGCACATCTTTTAAAAGCACTAACAAATAAAATAAAGTAAATTCTCAGTTTTTTTAACTAATTCACCCTAATTAACTAATTAATTATAAAATATAAAAAACAACAAAAACGAACTTCGGAAAAAACGACCCCCCCATAACTTTGGAATGGAGTATTCAAAAGCAAATAAAATTATATTAATCAAAAGAGCTTAATTAGAAGAACCTAATTCTTTAAGCACTATTGTTATAAAACAATAACTATAGAAAAATCACAGATTAAAAAATCTATTAAAATTCACAATTATTTACACCAAAAGAAAAAGGGGTATACCAAAAAAGGAAGAAACCAGTTCTAAGCTTAATTAAGCTAATAATAAAAATAGAACTTTTAAGCAAACTTTTAATAAATAAGCTAGCTATAGCCACATAAACTACAATAATTAAAAAAGGGAATAAAATTTAAAAAAGAAATTTATTATTAAAATCTGAAAAAAATCTTTATAATATAGAAGATCTTCTAATTATAAATTAAAATCTAAGAAAAATAATAGAAGAAAAAAAGAAAGAAATTTAAAAAATAAAAAAAGAAATAAAAAACTTAACTTTTAAAAATAAAACATATGTGGAAATGGCAAAAAAAACTATAAAAAACACAAAGATGATAGAAATGATAAAAATTATTACTAAAAATAATTTTATTAATAAAAAAGAAAATAATAATTTTTAGAATAAAAAATATATTATTAAAAATTATTATAAATTAATATAGAGAAAAAATAAATCTAATTCTTTTTAAATTTAATTTAGAAATTAATATTTCTAAAATCTTTCTAAATAGTAGTAATAATTTAATATTAATTGGGAATTATAATACTAAAAATAAAAAGATCTTTAAATATAAAAAGGAAATATTTAAAGAAATAAATAAAATAAATAAATTTATATAAAAACCATCTAAATTGGAATTTTAAAACTTTATAATAATATATAAAATAATTATTACAAATAATAAAACAAAAGAAAAATTAATTTCACTATAAAAACAAATAGAAAAAAATAACTATAACATTTTAATACCTAAACCACTTAAATAATTAATTTTATTTATTAAAATGGAAAAAAAAAATATTCCTTAATGGTTTTTGTAATAAAAAATAAAATAATAATATAAAAGATATTAAAAAATAATTGTTTTATATAAGAAAAACTTTTAAAAGTAGAAAAATATTATAAAATGTTTTTAAAATAATAATGCAATAACTACCAATAATATGGGTATATTAGAATTAATTACAATAATAATACTAAATATAGAATTTATATATTAGACCATAAAATTTATATACATAATTATAAAAAATGTAATATTTAAAAGAAATTATGTAAATATATTAAAATTAAATATATACTATATAAAAAGAACTATTTTGTTAATTAATGTAAAAAAATAATAATAAAAAAAATAAATCTAAAAGAAAATTAATATAATAGAAGAATTAAAAATCTATTAATATAACTATAATACATTGACTAACATAATATAAAAGATATTAGATTCTGTATTAAAAAATAATACTAGTATTATTTATTTATAAGAACCATAGTTCTCAAAAAAGGAAAAGGAAAAAATAATAATTTTATACTTTAAATTTAATCCAATTTTTTTAAATCTAAATAAAGATAAAAAGT
The DNA here is from genome assembly GCA_036872735.1 of Orbilia javanica. Classification (NCBI taxonomy): domain Eukaryota; kingdom Fungi; phylum Ascomycota; class Orbiliomycetes; order Orbiliales; family Orbiliaceae; genus Orbilia; species Orbilia javanica. The sequence continues at coordinate 7,446 of JAVHNR010000016.1, read as the reverse complement.
TATAAGTGGTTATATTTATCTTAAAAAAAATTATTTTCAAAATTATAAATAGAATAAATTTAATAAATAATGAAGACTGTTAAATTCTAAATTTTATATTTAGAATATATAGGATTTTTAAAATTATTAATATTTATAATAAAAAATAATAAATTTTTAAAAAAAAAGATTATATATAATAAAAAGATTATTTAATAAAATAACTTTAAATTATAATAATAAATATTTAATATTAAAAAACCTAAATTTTTATAATCTTTTATAAAATTTAAATTATTTTAAAGAATTAAGATTAAAAAAAATAATAAAATTAATAAAAAAAAAGAATTTATATATATTAAATAATTTAGAAATTTCTATATACTATTTTTAAAAAAAAAACATTAATAAAATATTAATAACTAACTTAACACTAATCATAAGCTCAATAATTAATTTTATTAAAAATTAAAAATAAAAAAAAAATATAAATTTTAAATTAAATTATAAAATTATCTTTTTTTACTTATTTAAACAAAATAATATAATAGATACACTATTATCTATTAATAAATATAATTGAAAAAAAACGAATTAAAAATAGTTTTAAAAAAAATTATTAAAACTAGATAATAATCTAAATATTAATAATTTTTAAAATAATTTATTATTCTCTAAAAATTAAAATAAGAGAATTATAAAAGGAAAACTGAAAAAAGTAATAAATTTATTTTAAAAAAATCTAATTAAAATAATAAAAATGTTTATATTTAAATTAATAATTATGTTAAAATTTAAAATATGGTGGAATAAATAAATAAATTAAAAAAAAAAAATATTACAAAAAAAAAAATTTTAAAAAAATAATAAAATATAAAAGAATTAAAAAAAAATAAAAAAAAAAGGAATATTGATTTTTTTAAAATTTAAAAAGTAAAAGAAGATTTTTAAAAAAACTATTTTAAAAATATTAAAGAAAAAAAGGTGTTTAATATATTAAAATATATTAAATTAAGAAAAATATAAAAAATGTTTAATATTAATTATAAAAATATAATAATATTAAATTTTAAAAAAAAAGTAGAAATATTAAAAAAAATATTATTTTTAAAATTTTTTAATTTTTAAGTTTATAAAGAAAATAATATTAAATTAAATAAAATAATTAAATAAAAAAAAATTAAAAATAAAAAAATAAAAAAAATTATATTTATTTTTAATTTTAAAAAAGTATTAAGTTTAAAGGGAATAAATTTTTTATATCTTAAAGAAATATATAAAATAATATTAGAAAGATTTAATGATTTATTTAATAGATTATTAAATTATAATTATTATTTTATATGTTTTAAGAAAGTAATAGGAATAATATTATTAAAATTAAATAAATTGGATTATAAAATTTTTAAAACTTATAAAATAATAAATTTATTAAATTGTTTAAAGAAAGTATCAAAAAAAATAATAATTAAAAAAATAACTTTTATATTAAAAACTAATTAAATTCTCTATTTAAAATAAATAGGAGATAAAAAATAAAGATTTATAATTAATATAATACTTTTATTAATTAATAATATAGAAAATATTAAATCTGAAAAGTTAATTATTTTTATATTATTTTTAAATATTAAAAAAGTTTTTGATAATATATTAAAAATAAGATTAATTAAAATAATAAAAAATATAGAATTATTAATTTAATTATTGAATTAGATAAATAATTTTATATTAAAATAATTTATTAAATTTATATTTGATGGATAAATAAAAAAATTAAATTTAATAGAAATTAAAATATTTTAAAATTTATTTATATTTTTAATTTTTTTTTTATTATATTTAATATTATTATTTATAAAAATTAAAAAAGAATATTTATTTATTAAAATACCTTCTTACATAAATAATATAACACTAATAGTATAAAATATAAAAATTAAAAAAAATATAATAATATTTAATAATAATAAATCAAAATTAATTTATTTTTATTTTAGATTTGGGAAAGAAAATATAATAATTTTATTAAATAAATTAAAGATTAAGTTATTTAAAAATATTAAATAATTAAAAATCTTTTTTAATATAAAATTAAAATTTAAATATTATATTAAAAATAAAATTACAATAATAAAATATATATTTAATTATATATAAAATTTAACTAATTTAGAAAAAGGATTAAATATAAAAGTTTTAATATAATTATATAAAAGTTATATTTGCTTAGTTTTTAACTTTAAAGCTAAAATTTAATAAAAAAATTAAAAATTATTAATTAGAAAGTTTAAAAACTTTTAAAATAAAATAATTAAAAAAATAATAAAAGTTTTTAAAATAATTTTAATTAATTTAATAAAGATTAAGGTTGTTATTTTATTAATAAAAATTAGGTTAAATATAAAGAAGATATATATTAAAAACTTTATATTTAAATAAAAATTATTTAATTAGAATAAGGGCATTAGATTTTTTTTTTCCTAAAAATTGTCTAAGAAAAGAAAAAAGCTTTAAATATTAAAAATAGAATAACAATAAAAAAAATAAAAAGTATAAAATTATATTAAAATTTATTTTATCTAAAATTAATTTTTTAATAAATTTATTTATTAAAATAAAAGAAATTGATTTAAAATTAAAATTATTATAATCTGAAATTAATATTAATTTTTATATAAATAAAAGTAATAAAAAACTAGAAGTAAAAATGTATAAAAAGAAAAAAGAAAAATTAAATTTTAAAAAAAAATTAATAATTTATTTTGATGGATTTTTTTTAAAAAAAAAATAATATTAAATTTATAGAAGTTAAAAGATATAAAGAAATAAATAATAAATTTATTTTTAAAATATTTAAAAATTTAAAAAAAGAAATAAAAATTTATAATATAAAACTTATTATAATTTAAAAGTATTTAAAATAAATATTAATAATAACAAAAAATAATTTTAATATTAAAAAAATTTATTTATTTTCAAACAATTAATCTACAATAAAAAAATTAAAATTTTTAAAAGTAGGCCTAGGATAAAAAATAATTTCTAAAATTTGGTTTCTATATAAAGAACCATATTTTAATAATATAAAAATATATATAAAATAAATTTTTAACCACATAAAAATAAAAAGAAATAAAAAAATAGATTATTTAATTAAAGAAGTTATAAAAATTCAAATAAAAATTTTTTTTATTTTTTATTTTTTTTTAAAAAGGAACATAAAGGCGTAAAACTTTATAAAATAAGAAGAAAAATAGAAAAAAAATAAAAAAAAATTAAATTATTTTAATTACTTTAAATTAAAAAGAAATAAAATATTATAAAAAAGTAGAATTAAAATTAATTTTATAATAATATAGTTAAGAATTAATTATAGCTATTTTAACAATTATTTAATTAATATATTAAAAAATATATTAAATAAAAATTATAATTATAATTAAAATTAATAAAATTTTAAATACTTTTTATAAAAAATATAAAAAAGAAAACGAATTTTTAAAAAAGAAAATAAATAAATTTATAAATTTATATTTTTTGTTATTTACTAATAAAAAATTAAATTATATAATAAAATTTATAAAAGAGATTAAAATTACTAATAAAAATAATAAAAAAGAAAAGATAAAATTAAAAATAAGATAAAATGATTTAGAAAAATAATTAGTTAATTATTAAATTAATTTAATTAATTTAATTAATTAATTAATTAAAAAGAAAAGTGAATATTTTAATTATTAGTTTTAAAGAAAAACTGCTAAAGCAGGTAAAAAATATTGAAGTAGTATTAATAATTTTTTTAAAAGAAATAAGGAAGAGGTAATACATATAAGGGAGAAGAGATTTTGAAAATAATAAGAAAATAATAAAGTTAAAATAAAAACTTTAGAAATAATATTAACATTTAAAATTGGTTAAATTAATAATTAATTAGCTAATTAAGGTAAATTAGCTAAAAAAATCAAACTTCGGAAAAAACAACCCCCCTATAACTTTGGAACAGAGTATCTAAAAGTAAATAAAATTATATTAAAAAAAAAAACTTAGTTAAAAACATTTAATTCTTTAAGCACTCTTGCTAAGAAATAATAATTATAAAGAAATCATGGATTAAAGAATCTACTAGAATTTGCAATTATTTATACTAAAAGAAAAAAGAATATATTAAAAAGGGAAGAAAACCTTTTTTAAATCTAATTAAACTAATAATAAAAATAAAGCTTTTAAGCAAAATTTCAATTAATAAACTAGCTGTAGCCACACAAACCATATTAGTTAAAAAAGGAAATAAAATTTAAAAGAAAAATTTATTATTAGAGTTTGAAAAAAGCCTATATAACATAAAAGATCTTTTAACTATAAACCAGAATCTAAGGAAAATAATAAAAAAAAAAAAAAGAAATTTAGAAATTGAAAAAAAAAAAATAGAAAATTTAATTCTTAAAAATAAAATATATGCGAAAATAACAAAAAAGGTTATAAAAAATATAAAAATAATAAAAATAATAAAACAATAAAAATTATTATTAAAAATAATCCTATTAGTATAAAAGAAAATAATAATTTCTAAAATTAAGAACATATTATTAAAAATCATTATAAACTAATATAGAAAAAAAATAAATTTAATTTTTTTTAAATTTAATCTAAAAATTAATATTTCTGGAATTTCATTAAATAATAATAGAAATTTAATATTAATTAAAAACTATAATATTAAAAGCAAAAAAATTTCTTAAATATAAAGAAGAGATATTTAAAAAAATAAATAAAATAAATAAATTTATACAAAAGTTATCTAAATTAAAATCTTAGGATTTTATAATAATACACGAAATAATTATTATTGATAATAAAATAAAAAAAAAATTAATTTTATTATAAAAACAAGTGGAAAAAGATAATTATAGTATTTTAATATTTAAGCTATTTAGATAACTAATTTTATTAAATAAAATAAAGAAAAAAAAAATTTTTTTAATGGTTTTTGTTATAAAAAACAAAATAATAATATAAGAAATTTTAAGAAATAGTTATTTTATATAAAAAAAACTTTTAAAAATAAAAAAATATTATAAAATATTTTTAAAATAATAATGTAATAACTATTAATAATATGGGTATATTAGAATTAATTATAATAATAATATTAAATATAGAATTTATATATTAGATTATAAAATTTATATATATAATTGTAAAATATGTAATATATAAAAAAAACTATGTAAATATATTAAAATTAAATGTGTTTTATATAAGGAAAGTTATTTTACTAATTAATATAAAAAAATAAAAAAAAAAAATAAATCTTAAAGAAAATTAATATATAAAAAAATTAAAAATCTATTAATATAACTATAATATATTAACTAATATAATATAGAAGATATTAAATTTAATATTAAAGAATAATGTAGGCATTATTTATTTATAAGAATTATAATTCTTAAAAAAAAAAAAAATAATAATTATATATCTTAAATTTAATCTAATTTATTTAAATTTAAATAAAGATAAAAGACTATAGATAATTATATTTATTTTAAAAAAAATTATTATTTTTAAAATTATAAATAAAATAAATTTAATAAATAATAAAAATTATTAAATTTTAAATTTTATATCCATATAAGATTTTCAAAATTATTAATATTTATAATAAAAAATAATAAATTTTGGAAAAAAAAAGATTATATATAATAAAAAGATTATTTAATAAAATAATTTAAAATTATAATAATAAATATTTAATATTAGAAAATTTAAATTTTTATAATCTATTATAAAATTAAAATTATTTTAAGAAATTAAAATTAAAAAAAATAATAAAATTAATAGAAAAAAAAAATTTATATATATTAAATAATTTAAAAAATTCTTATATACTACTTTTAAAAAAAAAATATTAATAAAATATTAATAATTAACTTAATATTAATTATAAGTTTAATAATTAATTTTATTAAAGATTAAAAAATAAAAAAAAATGTAAATTTTAAATTAAATTATAAGATTATTTTTTTTTATTTATTTAAATAAAATAATATAATAAATATATTATTATCTATTAATAAATATAATTAAAAAAAAATAAATTGGGAATAATTTTAAAAAAAATTATTAAAGTTAGATAATAATTTTAATATTAATAATTTTTAGGATAATTTATTACTTTTTAAAAAATTAAAATAAGAGAATTATAAAAGAAAAACTAAAAAAAGTAGTAAATTTATTTTAAAAAAATCTAATTAAAATAATAGAAATATTTATATTTAAATTAATAATTATACTAAAATTAAAAATATAGTAGAATAAATAAATAGATTAAAAAAGAAAAAAAATATTATAGAAAAAAAAATTTTAAAAAAATAATAAATATAAAAAAATTAGGAAAAAATGAAAAAAAAAAGGAATATTTATTTTCTTAAAATTTAAAAAGTAAAAAAAGATTTTTAGAAAAATTATCTTAAAAATATTAAAAAAAAAAAAATATTTAATATTAATTATAAAAATATAATAATATTAAATTTCAAAGAAAAAGTAAAAATATTAAGAAAAGTATTATTTTTAAAATGTTTTAATTTTTAAATTTATAAAAAAAATAATATTAAATTAAATAAAATAATTAAATAAAAAAAAATTAAAAATAAAAAAATAAAAAAAGTTATATTCATTTTTAATTTTAAAAAAAACATTAAATTTAAATAAAATAAATTTTTTATATTTTAAAAAAAATATATAAAATAATTTTGGAAAGATTTAATAATTTATTTAATAAATTATTAAATTATAATTATTATTTTATATATTTTAAAGAAATAATAAAAATAATATTATTAAAATTAAATAAGTTGGATTATAAAATTTTTAAAACTTATAAAATAATAAGCTTATTAAATTATTTAAAAAAAATATTAAAAAAAATAATAATTAAAAAAATAACTTTTATATTAAAAATTAATTAAATTCTTTATTTAAAATAAATAAAAAATAAAAAATAAAAATTTGTAATTAATATAATATTTTTATTAATTAATAATATAAAAAATATTAAATTTAAAAAGCTAATTATTTTTATATTATTTCTAAATATTAAAAAAACTTTTAATAATGTATTAAAAATAAAATTAATTAAAATAATAAAAAATATAAAATTATTAATTTAATTATTAAATTAGATAAATAACTTTATATTAAATTAATTTATTAAACTTATATTTAATAAATAAATAAAAAAATTAAATTTAATAAAAATTAGAATATTTTAAAATTTATTTATATTTTTAATTCTTTTTTTATTATATTTAATATTATTATTTATAAAAATTAAAAAAAAAAATTTATTTATAAAAATATCTGGATGATGTAATACTAATAACATAAAATATAAAAATTAAAAAAAATATAATAAAATTAGAAAAAATATTAAAAATAATTTTTATATAAATTAAAAAAATATAA
>JAVHNR010000015.1:0-94050 GCA_036872735.1 Orbilia javanica | reverse complement strand
TAACCCTAACCCTAACCCTAACCCTAACCCTAACCCTAACCTAACCCTAACCCTAACCCTAACCCTAACCCTAACCCTAACCCTAACCTAACCCTAACCCTAACCCTAAACCCTAACCCTAAACCCTAACCCTAAACCCTAACCCTAAACCCTAACCCTAAGATTCTCAGATGTTTATATAAAATTTATTATATAGATCTCCTTTTGCATAATTGGCAATATTCATATTTCTTAGTATATTAAATATGGATTACAGGATTTTTAACATGTTTGATGTTATATACTTCTGTGGTATTAAAATAAGTGATTGATTGATGGTAAAGGTTGAAATGGTTGGCATAAGTTTTTCCATATATATTAGTATTTGTATATTGAAGGGCTTTTTATTATTCTTTTTGTTTTATCTATTAGTATCAATATGTGAGTTTGTATCCTGTATATTCTGAGGTGAATGTATGGTAATAGTTAAGACATCTGGTATTTTTATATTTATATACCTTATTATAACATTCTCTCCAAGTGGAGGTTGGTTTCTTACAGTTAAGATAGTGAATTTGTCTGTCTTTAAATGATTCTTTGTTTTTAAAGGATATATGTTCATAAGTCCAATCTTCTTCAAAATCATCCTATAAAATAAAAAAGGAATAAATTAATTCAAAATTGGAAAAAATTTTAACTATTTTTTTTTTATTAAAATCTAATATTTAACCATATGTTTTAGGGAGGTTAATTGTTTGTGTAAAATTATCAATAATATATGGAAATTGGTGTTCAGTAGTTCTGAGGTGAATTTTGGGATTTTGTGGTATTGGGTCGTTCTGAACATTTCAAGTGTAATATATTCCTTTATAGTAATAAGTTTAGATAAGTTGTTTTAAGAAAGATCTTTAATAAGAAAAGTGTTCTCCTTGAACTAGATTTTGCCAAATTTAATGATATTTTTCTTTAGTAGGTAAATTAGAAAAAGGTTATTCTTTATTAGTTTTTAGTTTAATGATTTCTCCTTAAATCAAAAACTTAGGAATATCTATACAGATATCTGAAAAAATTTGGGAAAAAATCTCATAAAAAATTTCTAAAAATCATCATTATACTTCCTCTATCTACTCCTTAAAAAAAACATATTAAATCATATTAAAAATAACACTCTTAAAAGGTTTTTCTAAATTTTATTATCATAGAAGTTGCTACTATAAAGTGTTTCAAAAATTTCAATTTTGTTAAAGTCAAAGTTAATAATTACATTATTGTTGTTATATTTTAGGGCACCTATTTTGGGTATATCTTTTTTTATTATATTTTTAATAAATTAAGGTGTTAGATTTTAATCTTTTAAGAAGTTAGTTATAAAAGTATTTATATTATGTAGTGTTAAAATCTATAAATGCAGGTTTAAAAATGTGTTTGGGAACCCAGTTATTGTCTTTAATTTTTTTTTAATTTCCATTCTTATTTTGGTTATTATTGTTTTTATTTTATAACTTCTTTTTATTATTATTATTCTAACCTTTAGATTTTTTATTATTTTAGAAAGCATAAATTTTAAAATTAATATCATCAATTTTAATAGCATATTATTATATTTATATACAAATTATAAATTCAAATCTTTAGTTTTATTATTTTTTTTCTTGAGTGTAGATATAATATTAGAATTTGGGTTTAAATCTTTTACATATTTGATAGTATAAATTATCTTTATCCTATTTTATAAAAATAATAAACTAATTAAAGTTTTAAAAGTAGTTGCAAGTAAAATAAATTTACTTAATATTATTAATTTGTTATTATGTATGAATAATTTTATCATCTTCACTATATTATTATTAAAGGAAAATAATAAATATGTTGTAGTTTATAAAAATTTTGATAATTTGTACGTTAAAGATATTACCAATTTTAATACTAACATAATTTTAATAAATAAAATAAATTTAAAAGATGGTATTATTAAGATATATTTTTGTAAAAAAAATTTTAATTTTACTATTTAGAAATTTATTAGATTAAAGTTGAAAGTGGGTATTAAATTGTTAAAAAAAATAATTAAATTTTCCAAGTACTTTATTAAATTTATTAAAATTATTAATATAAAATACTTTTTGAAAATTTATTTGGCTTTTAATAAAATTGAATTAATTTCAAGCTTTGTTAATAATAGTTTGTTATTAATTTTTTAGTTTTTGTAATTTGGTTTGTAGAGATTTAATAGTTGGAGAAAAGAAAGGAGTTTTTTTTTATTTTCTTTTTTGGTCTGAGGGTCTATTATTTTTTTGTTTGGGATTTTCTAGTATTTTAATTGGAGGAACTTGTTGTTTTATGTCGGTTATTTGTTCAATTATATTGTTGATATTGTTTAATATGTCTAGATTAAGATTTTTGAGATGTCATGTTCGTAAGTTTTTTGGTTGTACTGGTCTTTTGTTTATTTGCATTGCTATTGTTGTGAATGTTATAAGTTGTCTTTGTTGTGTGTGGAAGTTTAGTTTTTCTAAAAGTTGTAAAATTAATTTAAGTTGGGAGGTTGGTTTTATTTGTAATTCAGTAACTATAGTTTTTAAATATTGTGTTAATTAGTTTGTATTTAGATTTTTTGTTAACTATATAGTTGGATTATTATTTGATATATATTATTATTTTTTTACTTTGAAAGTCGGATTAGTTAAAGTGTTATATTTAGACCCAATATTTTTTAAATAAGAAATATTCAGAATAGTTTTAGTATTATGTTTGTTTTTTAATTTTATTTGTTCGGATTTTTTAAAGGGGATCTATGTATGTTGTTAAATAAATAGAATTATATATAAAAAGTGTAATAATAATTAATAATAAAGTAAAGTAATAAATAATATATTATTGAATTGCTTTAAAAATTAACTGATAAAGTTCAAAAAAAAACCATAAACTGCCATCTATTAAAGGGTTTTATATATATGAAGTTTTTTTATATAAATCTATAAATGTTTTAATATAAAAATATATTTATTTTACTTATTTGTAAATAACTATTAATTAGGTAAGTAAGTTATTTACAGTTATTCACTTTTCTACATTATATTAAATTATATATAAATAAAATAGTTTAGTTGTAGGAATTTCTATTTATTGGGCAAACATATATTATATAAAACAAAATATGTTATTAAGAGTGTGCACCACACGCTCAATCAATATAGAAAAGGAATGAGTTAGGAAATGAAAGCATATTCTCCTTATCTGAATTATTATAATATTAATAATTTCAGAAGTGAGATATTCTGCCAAGAAGAGTAATGTTTAACACACCAAATTATATTGCCTAATCCAGTTAGTGCATATGATGAGGTCGTAACAATATCTATTTTAATACCAAAACTATAATTTATTTATATAAGATTAATTAAAATTAATAAATAATTCTAATAATTTATAATAGATAAAATTAATAAAAAATTTTATTTTAATAAAAAAAAAATCTTAATATAATAAAAAAGCTTAATAAAAGTTTATTAAATAAAATTTCAATATAATAGAAAATAAGATAAAGAATAATAGTTAGTTATTAACTAGCTAATTATTAATTAATTAACTATTAACTAACTAGCTATTATTATTAATAGCTAACTAGCTAGCTATTATGAAGCAAAAAACTCTGTCTACAGCTAGCTAATAACTATTATTATTAATTATTAACTAGTTAACTATTATTATTAACTATTAGCTATTAACTAGCCAATATGAAGTTAATAACTCTATTAATAATTAATTAACTTAACTTCTAATATTTTCAAGGTATATCTAATTAAGAAATTTAAATAATTGGAATTAATATTTAAAATTAATGCTTAATTCTATACTAAGACCACAATTCATTTTTATATAAATAATTAAAATCAATGCTTAATTCCAACAACTTATAATAAGTAACAGTTAACGATTATTTAAAAAAATAAAATTTTATTTCATTTTATTTTATTTTATTTTATTTTATTTTATTTTATATTATATTATTTTTTTATTTTTTTTATTTTTTTATTCTATTCTATTCTATTCTATTTTATTCTATTTTTACTTATTTTTTTTAATTAATTTACGGGTAAGTTCACGGGTTAGTTTACTTTTGTTTTTTTATTTTTATTTTTATTTTTTTTTTTTAATTTTAATTTTAATTTTTTTTATTTCTTTATTTTTTATTCTATTTTATTTTATTTTATTTTATTCTATTCTATTCTATTCTATTCTATTCTATTTCATTCTATTTTTTTTTTAATTAATTCACGGGTTAGTTCCCGGGTTAGTTCACGGGTTAGCTAGCTAATATTAATTATTATTTTATTAATTATTATTTTATTAATTATTATTTTATTAATTATTATTTAATTAGCTATTAATTAATTAGTTATTAGCTAGCTAGCTATTATTATTAGTAGCTAGCTAGCTAGCTATTATGAAGCCAAAAGCTCTGTCGACAGCTAGCTAATAGCTATTATTATGAATTATTAGCTAGCTAGCTATTATTCCTAGCTATTAGCTATTAGCTAGCCGGTGTGAAGCTAATAGCTCTGTCGGTAGCTAGCTAGCCTAGCTTCCAGCGTTTTCGGGGCATACCTAATTAGGAAATTTAAGCGATCGGAATCAGTGATCGGAATCAGTATCCATTTTGATGCCAAGACCACAACTCGTTTGTATGGGATTGATCGGAACCGGTGGACGATTCCGACAACTCATAATGGGTAGATATAAAATATTTTAATAACATTAATTATTTTTATTAATAATTACTTTTATAATATTTATTATTAATTAAATAGTATTACAAGTGTTTATATTTAAAACTAAATATAATTAATCTAATTATTTTATAAATTTTTTTTTACTAAGATTTTTAATTTTTAATAAAATTAAATATTTATAATTTAATAATATTAATAAAGATTAATATAATGGTAATAATAAATCTTTATATTAATAAAAATAATTATTAAAAAAAAAATCTTTTTTATAAATTTTATTAAAAAAATAATATAAATAATAAAAACTAATACTTTTTATTTTAAAATTTTCTTTTATATTAAAAAAAAAATACTTTTACTTATATTAATTAAAATAATAATATTCGCATTTATCTATCACCTACTTAAATAAAACTTAATTAATAAAATATAAAATATATATATTTTTAAATATAATAAAAATATTTATAAAAATATATAATTATTTTTATAAATTAAATTTTTTTTTATATATTATTTATTTTTTACTATTAAATTAATTTTATATAATAAATTCTAAAATTAAAAATTATTAAAATATAACAATCATATTTTAAACTACTCTTTAAATAAACAAGCCTTTTTTATATAAAAAAAATAAACTATTAATCAACCAAAGTAAATTATAAACTAAAAATCTAATATAATTATTATAACTAATTTAATTAAAACTATTAAGATTATAATATTTTGTTATATTATTTATACTTTTACTCAATACTAAATATCTGCAGCTTTTAATAATTAGAAATTTTTTTAGTAGCGTCTAAAGAGGGTTTACTTTAAACAAAAATTTAAATTACTAATTTTTAAAAATCATAATTAAGATGTTAATTTATTCATTATTTCTACTACTTTTATTAATAACTTAAATAAAATAATAAATAAAATTAAATAATTCAAATACTATTATATAATTAATATTATTTAAATTTATACTTTAATATAAAGTAATAATTATAATCATAATTCTATAATTTAAATCAATTATTAAATATTATTTTTTAAAGATTTTTTGTTTATCAGCTATAGTAGTATAATAATACAGATAATTTAAATAAATACTTATATCTTTAATTAATTTTTTATTATTAATAAAATAAATTATTTATTTATTATAGTTTTTAATAAATTAAACTTAAATTTTCAACCATTTCCTAATTAATTTAAAATTATTCTACTAATTACTATAAACCATATATTAAATTTTAAAATTAAATTAATTAATTAAAGTTTTGATAATCTTAAATTAATCCTTCTTAAAATTTAAAAGATAATAGAACCAAACTTTTTTAATAATTAATAATATAATTATTAAATATGTTATTTATATAACATATATTTATAATTAATTTAAAATTAATAATATAGATTGGTAGTTAATATTTTTAATTAATATTAAATAATACTTATTTAAAATAATTTGATTTAAAAAATTTTCTACCTATAATTTTTATAAAAAGGAATAAAAGTTAGAGTTATTAATATATTTTAAACTAATAAAGATCAGATTATATATAAATTAATTTAGGTTAATATTATTTTAATAATTATTTAATATTTTTAGTTCAGATAATTTTTTTATTATATCATTTTGAAATATTTTAAATAGGATTATGATAATTATATGTTTAATGTTTATTAAAAATATTAGTAATTAGAAAAATAATGATTTACCACCTTTTGTTAATAGAATTATTAGAATTTAAATTATTTTAATTATGATATATTTTAAAATTAATTTTTATTATAAGCTTTGATATCTGGGAATTGTGGTTTTGAATAAATAACACATAAACTTATTTACTATGTTTATTAACTATTAAAGTTATACAGCAATTATTTTAAAAGATTTTTTAAATTAACTATTAATTAGAATAATTAATTCACTTTTAATATATTTAGAATTAATTTTTAAAATATAAATCTTAATATTAGATAATTAATAATATTAATTAATTTTTAACTATTTTTATTAAATTTTATAAACTCTAATATAATCTACAAAAAGTTTTTTATTTTTAATATAGCTTATATTTAAGTATATATCATATATTCTTTCAACTATTTTTATAAAATATAAATTTAATTAATTTTAAAAATCAGATTTTTCAAAACTATTTATTTTATCTTTATTTTTTAATTAATTATTTTTAAAATCCATATTATTTTAATAAATTTTAAATATATAATTAACAATTATAATAACTATCTGCTTCCAATTTTAAATAAATAATTTTAATAAATTATATTTAATAATCTTTTATTTTAGTAGTTTAAATAATTCCAAATTATGTTATTTATTTTCCTTTTTAGTTTATAAATAAATTAAAAATATAACTTAATTAATATAAATAATTATATTATCTTCTGAAGTTTCTAAATTTTAAATATAAAAAATTTATTATAAATTAAAATAATAAATAAATATAATAAAAATTAAAAAATTAATTAATATCTAGCCTAATTATAGAAATAAATTATAATAAATATATTTAATATTAATTAATTTTATAATTTAAATTTTTATTATTAAAATTAAAAATTTTTACTTTTACTACTAAATTATATTTTAATTTTTATAATAATAAATATTTATCAAAATAATTTTATTGTATATAAATAGATTATACAAATTTTAATTATTTAAATAACAAATACTTAAAATTTTTAATTTATAAATAAGCTATTTAATATAAATATAAACCAAAAGTAAAATTATATTTAAAAACTTTTTAACTATTTATTTATAAGATTTTATTTAAATAATAATAAAAAGATTTTAATAATTTTATTCTTTATTAATACTTTTATCAAAAAATTTATTTAAAAAATTTTATAAAAATTTTTCTTTAATATTTTTTATTTATTTACATATATTAATCAAACTATTATAAACTATATTTTAATTATCTATATTCTCTAGAATTATTTTATAATTTTTAAAATTTAAATTAGATATAGTTATATTAAAAATTAATCAATTTTATAATTTTATTATTTATTTAATTAGATATCTAATAAAATCTTTTAGTTTACTAGTTTTTAATTTTATTTTCTGATATATAACCATATTATTATTAATTCAATAGATAATTAGTATAAATAGTTCAATTTTACTAATATATATAATAAAGAATTATTAATTTTATAATTTACCTAACAAAATTTTTATATAAATTAATATATATTTTTTTTAAAAATCTTATAAAAATCTAAAAATTTTTTTATTATTAAATTTATTAGATTAAAGGTAATTAATAACTATTAATTAATAATAATATATAATTTAATTAAAAAAATTTAAAACCTTTATAATAATTATTATAAAATTATTTAATTTAAAATTTTTAAATATATTAAATAATAATAAAGCTTATTTAAAAAAACTAAAATAATATTTTTTTTTAATAAAATTAAATAATAATATAAAAAAATTTTAAATAAACTTATTAATTTATATAAACTTTATAATTTTATTAAAATTTTATAAAAAATTTTTAAAATCTTTAAATCATTTTTTATATTATAAACTTTAAAGTTTTTTATTAATACAATTTATATTACTTATTTATTTTAAAATTAAAATAAACAATAATTCCATATAATTTTTAAATAAAAATTTATATTTAATTTAATATATATAATATAAAAATTAATATTAAATAATAAAATAATTTTTAATAATTTTAATTTAAATATATTTAAACAATTTAAAATTTATCTTACCCTATTCCAAATTAACAAATAAATAAAAAATATAATTATTAAATATTTTATATTTTTATTAAATTTATTTATTATAAATTATTAAACACCTAATTATTTCTATATAAATAAAAAATAAACTATAAAACTAAATTAAAATTAATTTATTAAAATTAAGATTTTTAAAATTAAAAATTTTTAAAATATTTATAATTTTTATATAATCTAAGTTATTAACATATGTGAGATAGTTAATTTTATTATTTTAATTATTATTAAATAGTTTAAAATTATTATAAATTATTATTTATTATTATTTAATATAATTAATATTTAATAATTAATTAATTGTATTTAATTAATTTTATTCTAATTCTTAATTAAAAAATCAGTTATTAATTTAATTAATAAAAATTAAAATAATTATTTAATTTATACTTATAATTTAATTAATATATTATCAAATAGAAAAAGCATCTTAAATATAAACAATTTAAACTTAATATAAATTAAAATAATTTTTAAAAAGATATTGTTGATTTAAATTTCATTTTTTATTATAAATCAAATATAAATAAATTTTAACTTATTTATAATTATATTTTTTATATTAACATTTTTTATTTTTATAAATATATTTAATATTTATTTTAAACCAAAACTAAAAAGAAAATAATATATTTTAATTAAATAATTTAAATAATTTAAATATATTAAAAAATCTTATATTTTATAATATTTATTTTAAAATTTAACAATCTTTTCGATTTATTAATAAATAATTATAATAATAATATTTAATAATATTAATAATAGTATAAATATACTAATATATTTTATAAAATAAAACTTTCTATTAAAGAATATAAAAAAATTAATTAATAAAAAATAACAATTCAAAAATTAAAATAATTATTATAATTATAAATTATTACAATCATTAAATAAATTTTATTAAAAAAATTAAAATTATATTTAAATAAAATATATATTTTTAATTATTTTTTTTATAATTATAATCTTTTTTAAATAATTTAAAAATATTTCCTATTTATATAATAAATTTAATAATTAATTTTATTTTACTTAAATTTTTATTTATAATAGGTTAAATTTTACTTAATTTTCCTAATAATATAATAGATTTAATAGTTAAATTTAATAATTATTTCTATACCAAAACTACAACTTGCTTACAGCAAAACAGTTGGATTCAATGTCCGAATCCAACAACTCATAATGGGTAAATTAATAAATAAATAAAAAATATAATTATTAAATATTTTATATTTTTATTAAATTTATTTATTATAAGCTATTAAATACCTAATTACTTTTATATAAATAAAAGATAAATTATAAAGTTAAGCTAAAACTAATTTATTAAAATTAAGATTTTTAAAATTAAAAATTTTTAAAATATTTGTGATTTTTATATAATTTAAGTTATTAATATATATAAGATAACTAATTTTATTATTTTAATTATTTTTAAATAATCTAAAACTATTATAAATTATTGTTTGTTATTATTTAATATAATTAGTATTTAACAATCTATTAACTATACTTAGCCAGTTTTATTCTGATTTTTAATTAGAAAATTAATTATTAATTTAATTAATAAAAATTAAATTAATTATTTAATTTATTTCTATAACTTAATTAATATACTATTAAATTAATAAAATATCTTAAATATAAACCATTCAAACTTAATATAATTTAAAAAAATTTTTAAAAATATATAATTAATTTAGATTTTAATTTTCCTTATAAACTAAATATAAATAAATTTTTATTTATTTAAAATTATATTTTTTATATTAATATTTTTTATTTTTATAAATATATTTATTTTTTGTTTTAAACTATAATTAAAAAGGAAAAAATATATTTTAATTAAATGGTTTAAATAATTTAAATATATTAGAAAATTTTGTATTTTCTAATATTTATTTTAACAATTATCAATCTTTATGGTTTATTAATTTATAATTATAATAACAATATTAAATAATATTAATAATAATATAAATATATTTATATTATATATAAAATAAAACTTTTTATTATAAAATATAAAAAAACTAATTATTTAAAAATATTAGTTCAAAAGTTAACATTATTATTTTATTTTTAAATTAATATTTGATAATAATAATAATAATAATAATAACAAAAAGAATATAAAAACATTAAATATATTCTTTTAATTAATTACCCTTTTTATAATATATTTTTTATATTTCCTATTTAAGTAATAAAATTAATAATTAATTCTATTTTATTTAAATTTCCTTTTATAAATTGAAATTTGTTTAATTTTTCTAATAGCATAACGGACCCAATGATTGGAATTAATGATGATTTTTATGCCAAGACCACAACTCGTTTACTGCAAAACAGCCGGAATCAATCATTGGGTCCAACAACTCATAATGGGTAGGACACTGACCTGGAATTTCAAAGACCTTTTTCACGTATAGAATAATTTAAATATTAATCTGTATACATATTAATGTCTTCTTACCTTGTGACATTTATGTATTACCTTGATATCTTGACTAGTATATACGATTTCTTACAGTTTTCTTCTAAATTTTATTGGTTAATTTTTAAAGTAATTTAATAGTATTGTTTATTATTTAATTTATTATTAGTGGTTGTTATACTTTTTATATATAATTTTATTTATCTAATAATATATATAGATCTCTTTTAAAAGACTTAGACAAATAAAATTAAGAAATCCGCTAAGTGTTAAAGCTGTTTTTGGCATTTCCTATTTAGCAAATACTGGGGATAGGTGTAACAGTAAAACTTTGTTAGGCAAAATCCTAATATGATAGAAAACGGGGTAGGGGATAACAGTTAGAAAACAGTTAGGTTATTGAAAGAACAAACGGTAATCTCTCTATACTATACATAACCCTAACCCTAATTCTAATTTAAATACCTCCATAATGAGAAAGGAGCTGGACGGCATTCCCTAGGGTAAACAATAAAAATGTCCCTGCCTTGAAAATCTTTACGCTCTAAATAGAGCTTTGAGTTTGGGCCTTCAATTAGATTGTAATCGCTTCGGCTCCGGCCAGATGGAATATCAAAATGCCGCCATTTTTCTTCTTCAATTCTTTCACGCCTCGCTTGTTCCTCCACTGCGCGACGTAGGTTGGCACGTTCTTCAGCTCTATTATGGCGCAATAACTATTAGCTATATTTGATTGTATGAGATGGGCGGTATTGCAACTCACATTTTTGCACATGTTGTACAGCTATTGTGCTCATGATCATGATGCTCCATCTTTTGTACGGGATAAAGCTTTAACTTTTCCTCATTGTAAATGGCGACTGCATCCCCTTCGGCGGATATTCCTTTCACTTCCCCTTGCCATTTTAAAGGGACCCAATTCAGAATTGTATTGTCCAAGAGCTTTTGGGTAACGCCTGCTGCGTGTTCCACAAGATCTCTATCAGGATTATAAACGAATAAAACTCCAGAATTTGAAATAGTAAAACTTGATACTCGTCCATCGTAAATCTTAACAACAGGAGCAGTTGCAGATTTACCTAAAAGATCGTAATCTCGAATCCAATAAATAACATTATCGTGGAATTGGTAGGATGATGCGTTCCGGCAATCGTTAGCTGAAAGTGTACCATAGGCCTTACTAGAAAGGTTGTAATCAGTTATTTCCAGGCCGTTTAAGTTGGCGAATAATAGATGGCCGATATTGATCCCAACGCCTTCGACGATCTGAGCGAAGCTGTGACAGCTGACCGGCACCAAGTGACATTTCTGCTTTTTCTTTGGCTTGAACGGTAACTGGCCGACGTGGGTCCAACCGCAATGATCGAACTCATAACCGTCATTAAACCAACTGATTTCGCCAGTGCTGTTGTTCATTCGAACCCACGCGTCTCTCAGTCGTAGAATCGAGTGGTCTTCCTCCACACTTAGCTTGTGGTTCTTCTTCGGTACACTTCCCGACTTGGAGCGAGGGTCTTCGACAAACTCGATCTTGAATCTGCTCGATAAAGTGCTGTCGAATATAGTGCTAAATAAATAGCCACCACCATCCCAGAGTTTAGAACAGGGGCTTCCGGGCCCGCTGTATTTGACCCAACTCCCGATATCTTTATGCTCTGCGTTTTCTTTTGTCTCTTTCCAAATATCATCCAAGTAACCTTTTGTAACACGAAATAGGCGCAAGAAGGACTCATCAGCAGAGATATCAGAGACATCCAACTCATGTTCTAGAAACTGCACAGCTTCCATCATAGAATTGAAATTTTCTTTAGTTGTGGGCTCGCCTGCGTTTGAAACGCCTGCGAGATTTAAATCATATCTTTTCTGAATTTCCTGACGCGCAAGTTCCCAAACTTCCTCGGTAACTGTTTCGATATCAGTCGCTTTGTATGTGCCCGCTATCCGAGCCTTCTCAGGGTTAAGAGCTCCCCAAAGAGAAATCGTGAATATTTTTTTGTTTTCATCGACTTTCCAAACGGTGTCGGACTTAATCAAAACCTGTTGAATCTTCATCATTCTTCTGATATTTTCAGAATTTCGATGTTATTTGTTGCTCTCTAAGGTCTACTAGATTGATCTAGCAATAGATTCTGTACCGATACTTAATTTGGGCAAGGTGGCTGATATAGATATATAACAATACGAAAGAATTGTGGAACGACAACACTGGATATAGGTAGACGTGGTAAATGGTTAATGGTTAGTCGAAATTCAATTCTGATACATGGCGGTAGTCGTGGTTTAAATAATCGGTCTTGAGGCAGCAAAGGGACACTTTGAAATTTTCTCTTAGGCACAAACTCTCTTCCTTCCTTTTCTTCTTCCCCACGTTTTCTTCTCAGCTCTCGATTGACCTTGTTCTAGGAATCTTTTTTTCCTTTTTTCTTTGCAGGAGAACAAAAGATTGGTTTGATATGTGGGGCTCGAGTTCCTAAATTATCACTTGGGAGAGAAATCCCGAGAAACTCAGAAACGTTACGACTATACTGACAACTTGAAGCATATATTATAGTGTTATTATAGAGTGATGCTCCACTTAAGCGGTATTGGACATTCGGTTAGCGTGGACTATTAAGTTACCTACTTTATAGCATTATCAACAGATTCATATCTGGTGTGATTGTTATAATATACACTGAATATCTGGTCCCTTCGTGTTACGGACATTTTGGTGGATTCAACATCGTTGCGTAGGCGGTGAACGTATAAGGAAATTTATTTAAAAAAGAACACACCTCTGTATTCTTGGTACTGTGTTCTATGATCCACTTTGCCTCACCTTATGCCATTACGATCCACCCAGATTCACTATCTTTCTATAATGTTACTTAAAAGGTATAAAAACAGCCTGTGACTGGATCAGTAGACTCTATTAGGAACTGACAAGCGAAAGCAGACAGCATATCTAGCGCTCATAAACGAAACACCGCTCCATGAATCCACAACCAATATCGAAACTTTGGTTTTTGGATTGGATTCGCGGTTCTTTTTTTTCTTTTTTTTTCTTTTCTCAGAAAAGTGCTGCAAGTCTCCTCCATTCAAGGGCCCGCATCACGAAACAGACAGAATACGGTTTTTATACCCCTATATATAGTTATAGGTCCTTTCACGTTTGATATACCTTTATTTGATGGTAATGTCAACCCTGGTCAAAAGTATACTAGTCCTATAGTTCCAGCAGGTCTTTACTCATTTCTACCCATTATGAGTTGTTGGAATCAAGCACTGATTATATTTATTTTCTATATTAACTAAATATATAGTGTACATTCTTAGTAATATATACTGTTTTTATATAATTTATATTTATTTAAATAATAGAAAACTTTGGTATTGGATTATTTTATCTTATGTATAGTTTAATATAATATAAAAAAATAAATAGTTGTGAATAGCTTACTTATTTAATTAATAATTATTTATAGGTAAGTAAGATAAATATATATTTATATTAAAATATTTATAATTTATATAAAAGAATTTTATATATATAAGATCTATTAATTAATAATAGTTTATGGTTTTTTTTTTAAACTTTATTAATCAACTTTTAAAATAATTTAATGATATATAATTTATTATTTAATTTATTATTAATTATTATTATACTTTTTATATATAATTTTATTGATTTAATAATATATATAAATCTTTTTTAAAAGACTTAAATGAATAGAGTTGAGAAATAAGTATAGTCTTAAAGCTTTTTTCAGTATTTTTTATTTGGGAAATACCGGGCCCAGGTGTAACAAAAATATTAATTAATATAATAATATTATCTTAGGTAAATTAATCTTCTATAATTATAATAATATATAAAATATTTTATAATTTTTTCTTTATAATTTATCACAGCCTCACCATATACAATAACCAGATTAAACAAGATAATTTAGCATATTAAATATTTTTATTTTTCGAAAATATCTCACTCCTAAAGATATTAATATTATAAATGAATATATAGTATATATATATTATTATTAAATAGTAAAACATGCAATATTTAAATTAATATCACAAAACGATATTAGTAGGGTAATTAATTAAAACATTAAATATATTAATATTTAATAAATATAATATATACTAAATATAAATTATCTTATATTTGAAATTTAAGAATTTTTAAAATTATCAAAATATTTATTTAAATTAATATTAAACTTTCTTTATTAGAAATAAATCGAAAATTTTTACTTTGATAGAAAAGAATTTTTAATATAATAGAAAAGTTTGGTGAAACTTTATTAAGTGAAATTTTGATGTGACAGCAGGAGAAGTAGGGAATAACGGTTAGGGGAGGGCCAGAAAACGTTCTTTTGGTTCATGTTGAAAATTCCATGAATAGCGGCCGAAACACACCTAGCTAACTTAGCTAATAGCCACAGCCACTCACTGATGATATTTAACTTCTCTAGGACAATTGGCGGCCTAACCTAACGGGTAGTATATATGTCATTCGGACTAATATAACTATAGGGCTATATTATTTTGCGAACTTAAAATCTGTGACTGCCGAGGGCGAATGTCTAAACTTAAAGTTATGTTTATTAAGTTTGAACTGAAAATGTAATATCGTTTAAGACTCCGACTGAACGGGTTTACTAGGATCACTGTGGACGTGTAAAACAAAGCGCAAGGATAACACGAAGACATAAATTTGACGGAACCTTGTCTATGAAGCCATATGCATATGTCGCGTGCAGTAGCAGGGAGGCCCGGTGCTCATATGGGAAATTATTGTAGATTTCCGGGCATTAGCAGCGTCATCAAGAAATTGAGAAAATATCAAGCAAAAATGCCTTTTTACTTTCTATGCCCGTTTATGGAAAGTCGCCATAGCCCTCGCACAATCGTACAACGAGCAAATCATTGGTAGTCCGGAAAGCCAGGGTAATCAAGGTCTAGGGTGATCGTGGTGAATGGATCTTTTTAGTGTAAATCAAATGTGGTGCTAGAAGCGTTATTCATATGCTAGATCCCAAACTTGGGCCGGGTTTCCTCGATGGAGTGGTAGTTCAGGCTCCGTACACGTGCAAACAGTGCGATAAAGCTATAGCTGATGGAGCGTTTGCCCTAACTGCTCTGGCGGTGCGTTATTCAGGATTTAGCTACTTAGGTAGCTGCGCCCCGAGGCTAAGCTAAGTAGCTAGCCGTTTGGCCCGCATAACTAACCAAACGGTCTTAGGTTAGTAAATCGCAACGTTGGTGGACAGCCTTTTTGGTCTAAAGTACTACGCCCTAGTGTCGGTGGTGTACGGAACACGGGTGGAGCAAATAATTAGCGGCGGGCACCAGATTTGGTAAGCTTATAAGTGCATACAACGGGGCCGAACGGCTTACTTTTTGGAACAGGTTAGGGCCCATACTTAGCATTCTATGATTCTCAGTCCAGACTGTCACAGTGGAAATGAAGATTAGTGCTGATATAACCCATAGTAGTCAAGCCGACCAGAGCACCAGGATATATATCAGTGCCCCCAAATTAATTCCAGCCAAATCTAGATTTATTAATCTGTCTTCAGACTACCTAGTAAACACTCACTCTATTTGCTGGTACTACCGCATATTTACAATCCTACTATTACAGTGTTTCTTGTGGACATACAGTTTTATCTCACAAACCCAAAGGCTTCTCGTTATAACTTACGAAATGACTTCTCCTAAAATTACAGAAATGGCTATCGCCTTCGAAGCTCCTCAAGGCAAACTCATTGGAGCAGTATTTCTCTCAGATCTTAAACTTTCATTTGAGGAATTGACCCTTGCTAACCTCCGCACTTACGCCAAAATGTCTGTAAATTCTTTTCGAGAATTCTAAGAGTTGTGTGCCTTGTGTGTGATCAGTTGCTAACAATCGAGGCCAGACCGAAAGAGCTACTCTTTACGACTCTTTCATTGGGTTACATTGCCGATGATACCAAAATCTCTAGATACATGCAATGCACGCCAGAAGTAAGCTAGGAACGGACTTTCTTCAGGCTAGACCTTGTATACTGACCTAGTGGATTAAGGGTCAAGCCATCATCACCAAAGGGGCCAATAGCCCGAGTACGAAGATGGTATTCAAGTTATATGCTCTCGATAACAACAAAAGCCAAACCGAAGCCGAAGATGTGGAAAAAAAAAGAATCGAAGAGGCGGAAAAGAAAAAATCTGAAAATGAAAAAATCATGGCAGAGATGAACAAGAATAGCACTGAATTCCAAAAGGCCGGCGACAAAAAAGTCGAAGACGCCAGCAACGTAAAGCCCGTCAATGTGATTGCCTTCGGCCCCGATACATTATTGGTATCTAAGGACTCGGACCACGCTGCATCAGGGTCGTCGGGTACAATTACTCGGGTCTCGGATATTACTGCCGATGAGCGCAGAGCATTTCTATTGGATCAAAGATGCTTTCACGGATACACTGAGTACTACGACGCCAAGACAGGCCAATGGGAGCACAAGACAGCCATCAAGCAAGGTTTGTTGTCTCAGAACTCGAGGTTTCCGGAACCTTATAGTTTGATACGCATATCCACTTACATTTTTATTCAGCCTGGCAATTAAGACCTGCGAAATATGCCCCTTTCACGACAGACTTAAGTAACTATAAAGTAGACTCTCAAACCCATCGCTTTGATCATATATGCGGATATGCTGACTAATTATGATTCCTAAGGTCACGCCTGAAGACCCTTGCCTTCCAAGCTTCAGTACAATGGACAAGTCAGGTATCGAAGAAACGATAACAAAGAGCACCTGGCAAAGGGCAATGCTGGAAGCAGGTTTCCACAGTACTACTGTATCGACAAAAGGTATTTCATAATATATGCACGCAAACCTTTATTCTGATGCTATTTCCTAGGTTATTCTGAGCGCTAAAGCACTAAGTTTATCTAAATTCGATAGTGAGTGGTGTAATTCCAAGCGCTGGTGTGGGTATTGGGGGTTTGGGTAGTGGGGATTATTCGAAATCGACTTCGAAAGCGGAACAGAAAAAGGATGAAAATACTCAACATGTCACTATTTATAAGGTTTGGCGGCTCACAGACGGTAATACTAGTGCCTGCAAATTATATTGACACTTTCTGTGGTCTAGCAACCCCGAGCCGAAGTTATATTTGACATAGACCTTTTAGATTTGACTCCGGAATGCCGAAAGGATATTTTGCGCATTAAGGATGCGCAGGGTGCCAAAGAATTTTTCGAAAATTATGGTATGTCTTCTAATGTTTCCTTATTTTTTAGCTTTACAACTAATACCATTGCTGGTAGGGGAGTGTTTTTCCACCAGATTTCTCCTTGGGGGCCGGTTGTACACATCTAAGAAAATGAATCTTGAAGAGGTATCAGCAGCCGAAGCGGAAATAGTCAGGATAGGAGGGAAGAGTGGTTTCGAGGTTGGGGTACCAGGAGTGGCAAAGGGTGGTTTGGAGGTCGGGCATCAGCGTGGGTCATCATCAGAGGACAAAGACGGCAAATTAGATCAAAAATATGACTCTATTTGGTCCTGCATCGGCGGCGACCCCGGCAAATGTGCAGAGTACGTTTTCTAGAGAACCGTTTTCGCAAGACGATATTTTCTATAGATCCACTAACGCGTTTTAAATCAAATAGCGTCCGTGGTTGGCAAACATCGGTGTCTGACTATAAAACCTGGCGAGTGTTTGATGTAAGTGTCTTATCCGCCCCTTAAGTTGCTAATCTAATATATCTCAATTTCGAGATATTTGTAGTCACGATCATCTTGGAACTAAGAATCTAACCGTTGATACAGAGGCAAGGCATTTATACGATGCAAGCACTGCTCAGTCATATCGCTTTCCCTCTTTTCGTCCGCATTCATTGCGCAAAGACCCTCAAGGAAATGCCATCATTTTACTTGCCGCGTTTTATTGATGATTACTACGACGATGAGGACTTGAGGGCGGGTATCGACACTATTGCCAACTTGGTTTTCTATAGACGTGAACCAGTTGCCTCGGGTGACTCGACCCAACAACCGGCAAGGGAGGCCTTTGAACGCGAAAATCTCCTTGCCCGAGCCATAGAAAATCATTACGAAGGGGATAAAAAAAAATCGGGCTCACAATATGAAGATTTCATGAAAAGGGGCAACGGTATCAAATTATCAAAAGTCGTAGCTCAAAAGGACAGCGAGTTTGTTCCATATGTTCGGCGCATAAATGACACTAAATTGAGACTACAGGTACTTGAACTGGATTACAGCAGGGGGAAAGCGATGGTGGACAGCGGTGAGATTAAATCAAAGAAGGCGCTTGAGGACCTACAGAATAAATTGAAGCGGACCGAGGAGGAAATCAAAGCTAAAAACAGGCGACTGAGATTGGATGAACTCAGTATTAAAGAAATAGGGGAGGAGAAGGAACAATATGCGAAGGAATTGGAAGACTCTATCATCAAGGATATGGGGAAGATGCCATGGCATAAACTCACTCTAGGGCAAAAGGCAAGCTTTGCGGCTTGGCAGGCCACAAGCGGTTGTATTAGAATGTTTTAGGGTGGGGTAGCCGTTTATTATTTTGCATTTTATGGATTTGTTAGACCAAATGGGTGTATTTATCTATGGAATAGTCTATAGCAAAAGCGTCGAAGAAAACGGAAGACAACTGGTATTACATCAAATTGACTTTCTGCTCGTTGCCATAAGATCCTGAAAAGGCAGGGACCTCGGAAAAATGAATATGTGTTTCAATATCTCTTGCAACAGCGTTCGCTTTTCTTGATTAAGTTTTTAACATACAGCAAAATATAACCATGGGATCTGATGAAAGATTTAATGTATCAAACTACTGACGGAGCGTTGGCAATTACGAACACGAACAAAGACTAGAAATTCCCGGACAGATGCGTGCGGGGTTCAAAAAATTACTGCAGAGGAACTTTAGATTATGGTATAGCGAAGGAGTACCCATTAGCAGTTTTCAAATTTTGGATTTAAATACTTGTATGCCGCGTTTAAAACCTTGGTAGCAGTAAAACCAGATGCAGGCGACAATTGCCCTGCTTTGGAAATATTATGTCTTCCAAAGCTCGCCCATTTACGCTGGTTGTCGCCTGACGTTAGGCCTACTTCTCCTGCTGCTATTATTACTCTTATTACCGCTATTACGTCTATTACTACCTGTTGAGTCATTGGCGTATTTACCGCCTAGTAACTAATAGCTAGCAACAAGTAACTATTGGTTTTGAGGATTATTCATTGCTGTAATTAGCCAACTCTCTGTATTTAATAGAATAATATTATGTATTCTATATATTTTGAGAGGGTTTCAGATTTATTTCCCTCGAGGGTAAGGTAAATGGTGGGTCGGAACGGATCCCGACTTTGCACTCTAGCTCTGTCATTCTCGCACGATTACAATCTCGAAATACGGGCACGCTTAAATTCTAGGAAGGGGATACTTCTCTTTAGGGTAAGGATTTTCAGGACTATAGTTAACTTGCCGCGTTGGAAATAACCAATGATCACTCTCGAGAGCCGTTGTGAGATACAATATACATTGAAGGACTGGTACCGGCGATGGCACGGAATCATTCAGAGGTAATGAAAATATCTGCATATGTGGATGTACCTGCCAGAAATCCAAAGTTTCCTCTTTAGCCTGAGATATAATGAGAGCTTTCTATGAAGTGACCCCGCACCATCTTCTGAAGTGGGGTTTCCTTGTGATACGAAATTTCCATGTAAATACGCCTATACCAGCATTTATGACGTGTCCCTCCTATATCAAGAAAGTAGAGTACCTAGGTACGTAAAGGACAATAACTTTCCAGCCACAGCTTACAAGCATATAAGGTAGTTATGATGGGACAGGCGGTGACAGAATTAAGAAGCTCAAAGCGGAGCTAAATATAATATAATAGCAGCGATAATAATAGCAATAATGATAATAATAGATTCCTTACAAGACCCGCATTTGCAGTACTGATGCTTAGTTTAAATGGAGCAGACTAAAAGCTCATGCATGACTTAAGTAGAATATCGATAGCTTTGTAACGCTCGTATATGCTGAGCGCTGACCAAATATGGAAACTTTTCAAACATAGACATGGGCCCACTGATCTGGATCCATGGAGTGAATAATAATTTGGGCCTGTTAATACTCTAATGTAGTAAAGTAGGCATTCGAAAAAGGCTTGCAGATGTTCTTGTTTTATTATTCGTGTATAGATATACATTCGAATAGACATTTTGTACATCTCCGTCGTATTTCGGAACAACGCGCAGATGCGGGTCCGGGTGGGGCTTAAGCCCACATCAGCACATATGCAACCTCGCTAGTGAATATGTCAGCAAATTCATACTCAACACCGTGGGCGGGCCGGGGGGTTCAATAAATTCGTATGTCATGATTAATCACTTTGGCATCATCCCGTCACCCTGAAATCGCGAGGTCACTTTTCAATACAGTCCTATGGGAGGTATCAATCAGTATAAATATAAACTAGAGCCCCAGCCTCACCCGTTTGATTGTATTGATATTAAAATCCTCCCGGAACATAGATTTCGAAAAACAAGTCCTGTCCTCCATTGAGCTTCTCAAGAAGACTTACAACCTTTAAAAGAGCGTATGTGCGGATATCTTATCCTTCCTTGAGTTTGTGAAGCTTCTAACATTGCAGGGGAAAGGAGTCCTAAAAAGTGTTTTACACTTTATATAACTAGGCACGAATATACCGAAACGCATCAAAATGCCCTCCATCGTTAAAGTTTTAAATAATACGACTTGCACAGTCACATTCTACAATAAGGATGGTGTCGAGCAATTTAAAATCGAGCCGGCAGATGGCCGATCCGGCCACGACTACGAGATTCCCGGGAATCTGGTTCCTGTAAGCGGAGACACCTGGCCACTTCCAGCTAAAGGTAGTGGCTACCTCCAGCTCCAGATCAACGACTGGGACCCCATGAAACTTTCCGATGAAAACGGTAAATTGAATATCGTTGCTGCTTCTGGAGAGTTTGGTGGGCAAACGCAGGAGTACACTGTTCCACTACCATCATATGTCGATCTTCTGTTATTGAGGGTTGAGGAGGAAAAGGACAAATACGGTGTGAAGAGTCATGATTTTAAGATTTACCAATGGCCTAGCCAGTTGAAAGGCGACCCATCAAAATATCGTGGCAGTTTCAACGTGTCAGACTTTACTAATATGGGTGAAGTGCTCGGCAATTTCGTGCTGTCGATCTGTTAGTGAAAGGCCATGTTCTAGTGTGTACAATCATGATATATTTACTTAGATTAAGATACAAAGACACAAGACACAACTATGGTGTCGGCCAAAGTTTTATCTCGTGCGCGTGGCTGATGAATAATAAGACGACCACCTAGCATATTCCAATATATACATTAGTTCCCTTTCAAAATATTAATAAGAATCTACGTATGATTTATATAACAAACAAGGTAAATAATAGACTAGTGGCTACATGAACAGTTATTAGACTAGTGGCCACACCAGACTGCTGTAACTGGCCGGTTTGTATGCGACTTCGGTTATCGTGCGGAAATGTGTGAAACGTTAGTTTGGTCATAAAGTGTGAAGTTGCATACAAATGCTGTGAAGTGAAATGTGTTAAGTTGGTTGGATATGTCTGGTGGTGATTATGGTATATATTGTGGCGTGCCGCTGAAATTGTGAAGCCCTGATATGGCAGCTGCATGATCCCGGCGTGTGGTCACGGAATATGTGGGGTCGCTAACAAAACCGTGGAACACGCACAGGCATTGTGGTGTGCTGGTTGTGTGAAGCACACAAAGTTCGTGATGCCTGGGACAGTGATGTTTGCTGATGGGGAGTTCGGTGTGGTGAAGTTGGGTGTGTGAAGTTTCGTGTGGTGAAGCCTGTGATGTGGTGTTTGTCCTAACCACAACCACCACAGTACTACAATATGAAGCCGCCAAGATGTTTGTCCCACACCACATCAGACACCAAGCATGAAGTTGTTTGGTTTCCAAAATGTTCCACTACTCCATTTGTTCTGAAGTTGAGAAACTATCACCACCACCACCACCACCAAAATAGTGTGTCATCACAAATCAAACTTCTGATATCTCCAGCACCAAACCACCCACCATCATAACCCACCTCAAAAAATCCGGAAAAATTCAAACATCTAGCAGATATCATAGTGATACTGATTCCAAGTTTTCAAAGTATTCAGATATCTGATTATGGAGCTATTAATAGTAAAAGATAATACTGGGTAGTGGTAGTAGATATTACGATGTGATACCTACTGACTATCTAATGATTTTAAGAAAATCTCAAAAGACTTTCCAAAAAATCTAGGAAAATTTTTATGTCTAGAAGATACATAAGCGATATTGATTCTATGTTTTTGAGATGTTTTGACTTGTGGTTATGGAGTTAATGATGTTAAAAGAGAGTCCGCCAGCGTTGCTGAGGCGGAGGCAGACATCAATACACGTACGACACTACACCACATGACACCCACCCCAATAAACCCCTGAATACCTTCAGAAAAGATCCAGGAAACATTTAGATAACTAGAAGATATCCGAGCGATATTGATTCCAAGTTTCCAAAGCGCTCGGATGTCTGGCTGTGAAGTTCTTGATGAAAAACAATCCGGCAGCGATGTTAGGGGAGATGGCAGACTTTACGACACCACATCTTGCGATACGACAATCTTGCGACACCACACCTCGAGAAACCCCCAAACGTTTTCAAAAAAATTGAGAAAATTAATGTAGGCAGAAGATACTTGGCTAATATTGATTCCCAGCTTTCAAAGCGTTCTAATGCCTAGGTGTAAAGTTATTGATGCTGTAATACTGTTGATTAAAAAGCAGTTTAGCGTATTGCCAATATCAAACAGCCAGACACTACCAACCTAACACCACCCAAAGAGCCTCCAAATGCTTCAGAAAAAAATATCGAAAAATCAAAACTTTAGTAGATGTATCAGCGACACCGATTTACGATTTTCAGCGCCCCTTAATGGCTGGTCATAAAGTTATAGATGCTGTAACCGTTCAGAGAGAGCCTGACAGTAGGTGTTGGGGACAAGTCTCGGAACTAAGCTGTAACACTTGTACAAAACCACAGCAGGAGTAGAAACCGTCCAAACCCCTCAGAAAAAATCGTGAAAATTCTAAAATCTAGCTGGTAATATATAGATATCAATTACTAATCTTTAAAGTGTTTTGATCGTTAGCCGTCAAGTTATTGATGCATTAATAGTGCCTGTCCTATGGCCTGTCCTTTCTCTACACAAAATGGGCAGCTGGTTCTCATTGTCCACACCTCAAGGTATGCCCAGCCTAGGCCACTAAAAACCAACTACCGTTAATTTATTAAATCTTATGCAAAATAAAAAACAATCTAATCAAAAAGCATAAATTAGTTCTTATTTAAGATGTCCAAATCGGGAACGGACTTTGTAGTAAGTAGTGTGCAGTTTTTGGCTGGTGTTCACACCGCCACCTCACCCATATGCATCCGCGGTCTTTAAATTCCTTCCGCTTACCAGCAGTCGGACATTTATAAATTTAAGGATTCTATCTAAGTAATACTGCTGCAGTTGAGTTTTATCATGATATCAGTTTATGTGGATTTTTTTTGAGAAGTACCCACTTTTTACAGAATTAGTTTTCTCTTATTTTTGACTTCTACCTATCGATATATCTGCTTAACCAAGTAAATTGCAGCCTTGTAACCTACGCAGCTATTGTACCACTTTATCTATAATATATTTTCAATGACCCGGATATCAATGCTACCCATTAGATTTATTAGCCCGCCGCCCGTAGGTGTCCAAATAGGTTAAATATCAGCAGTCAGTTCCTAACCATCAAGTTAGCTACATGCATTTACATTACTCATGACGGAATCGTTAATACTAACCCCCACAACATTTTGTGGTCCTTGTCCTTGAGCTTGAGCCTCCCTGATACCTTTTGCATTTTCACGGGATGGCATGATCAGTGGGATATTTTTCATACTGTCTTGAATTCGCTTCATCAAACCTGCCTGGATGGAATTCTGCCTCTATTTTATGAAGTAAGACTTTAGTATATCCCTAGATCGTAGTATATCAAAGAAGATTTTTTGATAGGTACCTCAGTTGTTACGCTCACCACAGCATCCTTAGCCTCTTCTACCCATTTGTCTAACTCTTTAGCCTTCGCATGCAATTCTTCTTTGACTTTCTGCGAATTTCCGTTTTCAAGATAGTGTGCCGAATCCCCCGCCTTCTCAGCTAGGGAAATACCTTCGTTGAAATGCTCTTTAGTTAATTGTACCCACATTTTTGCAATATCTTGAAAGACACCAAAATAGGTGCTGATCCCCACTACAGCTTGAAAGATGGCTGTTCGAATAAAGGTATCAAGGGAATAATCCTTTATATTATTCAGGTTACCACCCAAAGCGATAGTCATCTCTTCAATTAGTGGGGTTACTGCTGTTTTGTTGACCACTGAGATCATAGTTGCCACAGAGTTGAAGAATTTGACTAGATTAGTCAGCTGGGACTTCATCCGGATCATCAAAGCAATTGATTTGATGAGCACATCCCTGACGACTTCCAGATTAATCTCTTCGCTCTTCAACCTCGAGAGTTGAACGCGAACAAGCCCTAATTCGCGCTGGGCTGCCTTAACAACCTCAACTTGTTGCGCATAGTTATCATGATCCAGTTCGAAAGCCTCTCGTTCCGCCTGAACCCTCTGCCTGGCACTATCGAGCAAAAAACCGTCGCCGGTGTTGTTTTCGCTATCGGCATTTCGGGCTCTAGGTCTCACCTGCCCTAGATTCGGATCGTGGTGTTCCTTAACTGCTGCATCAATAATCCCATCAATTAAGATTTTGCCCGGGAAGTCCATAATAATTATGCCCCACCGGCGAGAGCCCTGGTTAAGTGGTGAGCTACTCGTAGTTAATGCTCGACCAAAGTGATCGTTAACACCCTTTCCATCGACAGGAGGTCCAGATGAAAACATCCTCGGTAGGAATGGAATCCTAGAGGCATTTAAATGGACTAAAGACAGGCGATTTGCCGTATTCCCGTGATTTCCTGCGGTTCGAGTCTTTGTATGCTCGATCTGAGTCGATGCGGCCTCCCATTTGTTTTTGATCTGGTCGATACCCCAGTCGTGCTCGTCCTCTATAGACATAATGTTGTTATCTCCCCAGGGTAACCCCATACGTTCAGGGGCGGTGAAGTCTTGGAGAAGAACGATCTTCCCGCGGACCTCCCCGAGATTGGGAATTCGATCACATATCTCAGAGAAAAAGGCTCTTTTCCCCGGGGATTTCCAATAGTCGCGAACCAATAAATCACCAAGACTAAGGCTAGAGTTTTCCTTGGGATTTTCTTCTCTAATCCTCATAATTATTGTTTCGCGTGGACTTCTGCGTAGGAAATCCTCCACTGTTGCGAAGACCTCTTCCAAGTAATAGCCAGTTGGAATGGTACCATGAGATACCACAAGTTTATCCCCTTTCACCCAAGCCCGAATATCTATATAGCGGATGCCAGCCTGGAGCTGTGTTTCAAGGTTATGATTTTGACATTGCGCAAATAGAGCCTCAAGTTGGGGGGCACACGTCATAGTTTCGTGGGTTCCGGGTATGGTAAGATCTCCAAGGCTTGTTGTATCAATTATTCCAGCCATCCAATTCGGGTTGCTAGCTTCGTTCGCGTTGAAAGAGTAATTGGATGGCTTTGTGATGGAATGGAATATGGTCTTGGGTGCCCCTAGAGCGTTATCGAAAACCTTTTTCACAGCAGAAATTGCGTCCCCAAACCATAATTCGAATCTACAAACCGTCCGCAACTATTTTAGCTTGATTTCTTGAATATATCACTCTTCGGGAAGGAAACTTTGGCATACCCGCTAGGGAAATTTTTGAAAGATTCCAGTAACCTTCCATTAGATTCGTCGACAGCATCTCGATAGGAACTGAGCTGCTCGCTGGTGGTATTCAAATTCTCTATTCTTGCTCTCTCGCGAATTTCTTCACCTTCCTTTTGAATTTTCGTTATCTGGGCCTGTCGTGCTACCTCGCTCAGCCCTTCGCTACAGGCAACGTGCAGGCTACAAGTATACAAAAGCCATTGTTGAAACTTTGATTCTATTTCGGTTGCAACATCCATGCATTGACCGGAGGCCCGCTCGAGCGTACGAACCCTGGAGGCTAATTCACCCTTTTTACCCTCCGGCTCGTTCAGGCAATTTATAATCCCAGGAATAATCTATCAAGAAAACCTTAGCTACCGAAAACCAATTTTTAATTTGGCTTTAGCAAGAAAACTTGGGCTGTCAACTAGGTTACCTTCTCCGACATAATTTCTCCAAGACTATCGATCCGAGCCATACCTTTTTGGGCTTCAAGAAAAGCGTAGCGGCCTAGATTGCTACATTCGATGAGACATGACTGCAAACTCTTCGAACTGGAACATAGGATATATTAATGAAAATTTCAGAACTCACGATCGATCAAAGGCACTACGAGGTTGTCAGTCATACCTTTTTTTTGTTTCAGGCGGCAATTTACTATCTCTTCTGACTCGGTACTCAAACTGGCTCACCTTCGTCGTTGCAGCAACGCGAGAAGAACTGGCAATGAAACAACCACCCAACGCCCCGATCATTATAGGCGCTCCGATTAAGAGAGAGGCCCATTGGTGTTCAAAGAGAACAGAGCCTTTGATATGGTGGACAAGGGGGCCCAATGCCTTATCCTGTTCTTGAGGTAGGGCCAGGTCGAATTCTGAGTTGGTGGTGGTCATATTGAAAATGGTGCGGCAAGATAAAATGATATGCTTATCAAACGCAAATCCGTCCAGCTTTCTTAGGGTAGGAAGAAACTACTACCCTGCTTTAATTTTTATTTCTATTCCCAGCTTTAGGAGCTAGGATGATATATATATATACAGTATCGCCATGCCGGACACTGCTTACTGATACATGCAACGAGGCACCGCGCTACAGACTTTAAATTGGGTAATTTTGCCCCGAAAGAAGAGGTTTCCCTCGCACCTTCATCGATGCGACATTATCCATCGTGGTCTTGTAACGACATAATTGGCAGATGTACTGCCAAGCCTAGCCGAAAGACACATTGAGGTCTAATATTTCGGCACCGTTTTAGAGATACCGCCATCCGTACGTAGTTCACGTATACGGTAATATCGAGGGCGGTGATCCATTATGGTATACAAAACAAGCGAAGCGGCGACGCTTTGGGTTAGTCCAACCTACCAGTCTCTATGCTTATTCGGGTATAAGGCGGGCGAAAATCGGAACTACGTCGCTCCTTAAGCACTAGAGATTGTGTCTGACGCCACAGATCCACCCGACTACCCAGCTATACATAATTCTTTTCTCTGCACTATATCTACAACTAGGTAGTTCTTTTTTATTACCCACATCTTAAGATGTGCCTAATTTAAACTATTAAAAACCAACTATTATATTAGCTTATTGAACCTTATATAAAAATAATAATAAATTAATTAACAATAATAACAATAATAATAATAAATTAATTAAAAAGCGTATTCAAAATATCCAAATCAAAAATAAGTCTTTTCTAAGTGGATTTTAATAGGGTTTATATTATAGACGCCTTGCATCTGCCGATATTAATAAGTCCCTTCTGCTTACAGCAATCGGGCATTGTTTAGCCAATAATACCTACCACCATCTTTCAATATACTCGGCGCTGGGCATATATAGCTCAGCTCCTCTATAGCATCCACACCAGCCCCACGTTGTACTATAAGTACATTCCCATAAAGGTAGCTCCAAGCTTAGATTCTGAGTTGCGGAGGAGCTATTTAAATGTATTCATGCAAAAGATACCGCGATATGAAGTAGCGTCATTCACGGGGACCGAAATCGCAGCGGCATACGGACACTCATCATGCGAGACAACCGATCTTGTGGAGCTGAAGGCTTGCGGCGTTTAGACCCAGTGAACAAGTGGAGCAACATTAGTCTCCTAGTAATGGTTTTCTTAGAACTAATTATACATATAAGAAGTAGGATTTCAAGTGGTCGGTTGTGTTCGGCACTATCTACATCATACTCATAGCTCAAAACTCTATAGCAAGTACCACAAAACCAAAAACAAAGATGGGTTGGAATGATCGCGAAAAGTATGACCACAAAATCCAGGGATACGATGCCAACGTCGTATTAGCGAACAAAGAATATCAGAATATCGTGGATCAAGTCAATCATATCCCCGTTAAGATCCGAGGACTCATTCTCGACTTGAATTCAACGATTGAGACCCTCGAAGATGTCGTTGACGAGGGGGATGCGGATAAAATGAAGGACCGCCTTATGACAGCTACGGAGCCATTCCATAAAATGCTAAGAGATGTTGAGAATGCGCACACTGAAGCTGGAGATCTTCATATCAAGGTATAGCGAATACCCAAGCCTGTATACGGCCCAACCGTCCATTATTATAAATGTCTAAAGTAGTTTCTAATCCACTTTCTAATAGTTCAAAGAGCTTCTCACCGAAACCGTTCTCCCGCTAGACATCGAAATTCATAACCTTGAAAAGGAGCTAGGTATTATCACTGACAATCAGGGTCAAGTGGCAAGGACAGCGCAAAACCGTCAACAACAAGAGCAAAGGGTCCTCGAATCGCGCCAAGAGGCATTTCAGGATGCACGTAGAAGGCTATCAGAGCTCAAAAGAAAAGTAAGTCACTTCGTTTCCTGTTTCTATGTTTAGTATCCTAATAAGAATATAATCGTGAACAGAGAAATGGTTTTTTCAGAGCAGTCGTACCTTTCTACAGTTCCATCGAAGACAGGGGCATCAACATGGCCGAGGAGAAGGTTAGAGAACTAGAGGAACTCGTTCTGCAACAGCAAAGAAATGCCAATGCGGCCCAAGCTGCTGCAAACAAAGAAAATAACATATGGAGAGAGATGGGCCTCACGGGAAACAAGGCGAAACGTGTCGGAGGCTTGGCAGACAGTTTGATTGACCACATGACCATCTTCCAGGCGAGATTTACAGGCCTCAAAGATGCGCTTTCTGAAGTTATTCTTCTGATGTCCAATCTTGATAACCTCGCTAAAAACGTCGAGTTTTTATTCGATAAGAAAGAATTTCTTGGCGCGGTTATCGATATTTGTGCCGCTGGGCTGATAGACCCCAGATTAGAGGAGCATGTCAGACATATTCACAAAAAGGTCTGCAAGATTTATCAAAACAACCTTCCCTTCAGCGACTCGAAGCTCAAGGAAAGACTAAAGGAGATGAGATATGCCTTTCGCTTAGAGGTTACTGTGCAGCTTGCGATGCTAGGGGCAAAAGGTGCTAGCGAGATTACAGAGGGAATAGATCTGTAAGGTCTTGGCCAATCACATCATTCTGTATTATAGAAACCAAGAGTATAACTAAATAAGAATGAAGCACTGCAAATTGTCCATTGTCGGTATAAACGTGGCACCAAGTAGCTCTTATATCTATTAGTAATAATATACAGCTTGGGGATTGAAGGGGGAAAGTCACAATGATGCAATAGGCTATAATTTCTACAGACCAGATTTTTGAAATTGTGCCTCGACAGGTGCAATACAGCTCCGAATTGAGACGCTGATGTTGCCCAAGATTTGTAGGTACGTACCATAGAGAATACCTTCATCTTCGCATGCTCCTTCTCGATTAATTTGGTTTCCTCTGCTGCGGATTGATAAAAGCTTGATTTGAACACATCGATGTCTAAATAACAGCTGGTGTTAACATTCCCGACAACCGAAAATTTAAAAGCACGAGCATATAACCGAGACTATTATGTTTTAGATATCTCAAAACCCCCCGTAGGCAACTGCAAAGGCATACATACTAGATTCAAATCAATGGTCAAGATCTTCGGGCTGCTCCCCGAGCTAAGCGAAGGCCAGGTCTGGTTTATATATAATTATGAGACAAAGTCATCACGCATATACATGCTTCCCCATACTCATAGGGAAAAGAAGTTCCATGCGCGTGCCCGGGTTATGAACGATAATAGCATCTTTGCCAGCCAGCGCTCCTTTCACTTCGCCTCGGCCCTACTTTAAAATAAGAATACAACTTAGATTTGAGTTCTCTTTCGGTTAATAATATTCTTTTTATCGTATATTTTAGCTAGAGATTTTTTGTCTTTTCTACCCCACCACAAAAGACAAAGGGTACATCAAGAGAGACGTTCGCTACGGTCCGCTAGCCCTTCGCTACATATAGCTGTAAATATTTAAATAGAGTTCCCAATTCGCTATCCTTTTTAAATTTTGGCGCCGACACCTTGATGCTGTGGAATATTTGGGATAATTAAAAATCCAATTAACAGATGTGAAAGCTAGGTCCACATTACATTGTATTCGGGGATCAATCCTTCTAGAGATTTCATAAATCTAAATTTTCTAGTACCAAGTTTTCATTATACCTAGAGCCTTGAAATCTGCGCTATGACTATGTATCCCTAGAGATTTTGAACTACATGCATATTAAACTCCAGCACAATTCCCTACGAGTTCTCGGTAATATATGAGCTCTAAGTTTGAGGCGTTGCTCTAAACCCCATAGAACAGTCCACACTCTATCAGGGTATCTCTCATATTCTGGAAATTAGCCCAACAGAGTCCTAGGAGCTGCTTACCCATCGCTATAGTCTCTCTTGAAATCGAATCCTCCGTATACGCATACGGGCTATCGGAAAAGTAAGAGGCAGCTAGCTGGAAATCCGCCCCAAACATGGGTGTATCAGTTCCGCAGCTAAACGGATTCCACCAGCTCAATTGCTTCATCAATCCCTGGTTTCCTGGTTTGTCCTCTATAGCTCGTACGAAACGATATGCGTGGTTGCCGGCCGAGGACATTAATTAAACGGTGTTGCGATATCGGTTGAGGGACCCACCCGCCTGAAGAACCTCCCGGGTTGTAGCTATCGGTAGCAACGACTTACATAGGTAACTGGTGCATCGAGTTAAGTTTGTGCTAGTTGATCAACCACCCCTAACCAATTGGTTCCTACTCTACGGCGGTGGCCGGTTCGAGTAACGAGACTAGTGGAGTACCCAGCTGAACTTCCTGCTGCAACACCCAGAAAGGACTTATACCAGTTTA
The DNA here is from genome assembly GCA_036872735.1 of Orbilia javanica. Lineage (NCBI taxonomy): Eukaryota > Fungi > Ascomycota > Orbiliomycetes > Orbiliales > Orbiliaceae > Orbilia > Orbilia javanica. Next base: position 61,933 of record JAVHNR010000015.1, on the reverse strand, counting down.
TTGACCCAATTGGGCGCAATGTTCTCCCCGCACTACCACAGAGCTATCGGCTCATGTAAACGTGGCAACGCATTCGTCAGGTCGCAAAACAAGAAAATCTACACTTTACGTACTTAAATTTATTTTTGGCACCGCGTTAAACCGGCGACAAGCTCGAGCTGTTATTCTTTGTACCTATATGTCAGAATCCGATAATGTGGGGTTGGCTTCCTCGCGGTGCGCTCTTTTAGGCAAGCGGATTCGAGGTACTCCGAAGCTAGAATCAACATAGAATCAACATGGAATCAACATGGAATCAATATTGGCATCGGAAATGTCCATCTGAACAGAGCGGTCGGGACGGGTAAAGGAATCGCCGTGGCTGTACGTGTATAGCAAGTTGATGCGAATGAAGAAGTAATTGGGACCGATAAAATTCTCGAATATTAAATGTGACAAACCCGCACAGGCTTATGGTTGATGCTACACAAAGTTCCATCCAATTTCCTACACGAATTCCTGCTCTCTCCAAATCATTAACCAATATCTAATATCCCTTTCCCTGTCATAAACTTTTTGTAAACATGAGTAGTCAAGAAGAAAAGTTTGCATTGGTGGCCGCAAAGGAAGCTGCGCGAATCAGCGACCTCAGCGCCGGAAAAATCAATGATGTAACCAAGGAGATCAAATCTACTATTCTGTTCCAGTATCGCTGGGAGGAACTCTTGATGGCAGCCCCGGTGGCTATCAGCTGTCTAGGCGGCTGTTTTGTCGCAAGTTCATCTCCTATAGCATCAACCACCACCATCCCAACATTTCAATATAAAGTAACTGAATACGCGGGTTCCCCACCGGAGAATAAAACGAGGTGAGTCAGATTGCTCACGTTTAATAGAGGACTTAGGTTTCAAGATACTAATATATCTTTTTATATTCGCTACAGCCCAGAAAGTTTACAGGCGGGTCTTGTGGAATGTAGTAATCTTGGAAAGTATGCTTTTCTTGAGGCCGAAAAGGGCATGGGGCGTATCAGCACTATGGCATCCCGGATGGTTACGACAGTGAGTCTAACTTTAAACTTCCTTTTCAATGGTCCCGCCGATTTGCGATATCACATTTTTATCCCTCATTGCTTTTGTGGAAGAGCTGAAGATTGCTCATGTTGGTCTTTGTAGGACTGCCAAGCAGTTATTGAATGTCTTAACAGCCCTCCAAATGCAAAGAAATTTCTCGCCTTGAGAATGAATCAACTAAAGAAAGCAGCTGTCGACTGCCATCAGACGGCTCAATTAATGGATCGTAGATTCGAGGAGTGGCTTCTGTACATTTGCAAATTCCATGTTTCCTGCGTTGAACAGCAGTCTAAAACAGAGAGCCAGCGACAGCAAAATGAGCTTGACTTGAAGACAGAGGAGATCAAAGAGAAGGCGTCCAAGGATAATGTTTCTATCATGAAGGAGCAGTCCGAGAATTTCAAGTCGCAGGTGAAAGAAGCAAGAGAAGACTACCGAAAAGCCATGGATAGCTTCCCTCAAGGGTAAGAGAGGATATCATTCTCGTCAGTGCCTAACTAATGAAACTGACCGAACTAATTTGACGGTTCGCCTTAGATGGGAGGTTTTGCTCGGTGACCTAGCCTCTGGATACATAAACACAATGGGTTCCGCAATGAACGCTGTCGCAGCTGTTGGGTCCGGTTACCTCCAGACGACGAGTGGAGCGGGGGCAATAGGAGCTATCAGTGGTGCATTAGGAGGTGCTAACAAGGGGCCCGGTGAGGCCCAGCAGCCAGGGGCACTCAACGCCCAGGGACTGGCCCAGATTTTGGCGACTCAAGTACTTGGAACTGCGGGCCAGACTGCTATGAATGCCGGACAAGGTATGTCAGGCGGCGCCCAACAAGGTACCTGGGCTGGTCTTGGTCAGAGTTTAGTCGGAAACCTCATTAGCTCTGCCGGGCAGGTAGTAGCAGGCGTTGCAGACCCTGCATACGTTCAACTGAATAACATTATGGTGTACCTCAATATTTTGAAGTCCATAATTAATGGTAAAGACGGGGGTATTGACTGGACACAGGTTGCCCCGGATAGTGATGGGAAGAGTGGTCTATCCTTTGCATATACGATGCTGGCCTCGATCCAACAGAGCTTCCAGCCACCTTTGCCGATTGGGGAATCCAGCGCCAAACTAATAGCGGTATTAAACACAGTAACCCAGGTAAGGACCTCTCAAGAGCGGCGCCGCCTATTGACGCCTAAGATCCGATGATTTCATTGTAAACCGCTTTTTTCTAACCGATTACTTCACCTCCAGGTAGCTAAATCTATCCGAGATGCTTCTAGCGCACCAGAAAAGCTCGATAAGGCCGACCCATCGGTTAAAAAATGGCAGGATGAATTCAACATCCAGTATAATATTGCCTACCAACTGCAGGCTGACGGCCGCAAACTTCCCGGCAACCCCGCAAACACTGTAAGAACACCACCCTAAATTATGAGTAGAAGGGATACAAAGCCAGGCGACCTCATGACAAGCACTTTCCGGGATTGAAGCTAACAACATTATTCTGCCTTGGTATTGATCTAGATACCAATGATGGGTGGGCTCCAGCAAGGGGCTCAAAAGACTTTAGAAACCGTCCAAAAAGGTGCCGAAGAAGCGAAAGAGGGCGCTCAGATAGGACAGCAAGGGCCTGGGGGAAGTAAGAAGGGAGCGGGTCAAGCGATGGTGGACAATGCCCGAGCCAAGACAGATGCCGCAAACTCCGCGCTGAAAGAGGCAAACAAGAAACTAATGGAGTCTAACAAGATGCTTGCTGAGCAACAAAAAGCTTTAGCGGAAGTCCAGGCCAATTTAGCTAAACTACAGTCATCCAAAGTGACACTCGAGGAAGTGAAAGCGGTCTTGGTCCAGTCCATCGCTTTGATTGTTAAGATGAAGGCGCAGGTCGAAAAGTTGGTCAAATTCTTCTCCGCAGTTGCAACCACCGTCGATGTCGCCGTCAAAACAACAGTGGAGCCGTTTATGGAAGAAGTTGCTATTCACGTCGGTGGGAGCCTTGAGAATGTTAACGAGAATTATTCCCTTGACGACTTCTCACGAACATCAATCTTCCACGGAATTATGACAATCAGAGCTTATTTTAGCGTTTTTACGGATGTAGCTAAGATGTGGGTTCAGCTATCTCACAAGCATATTATGCCAGGCCTTGAAATCGCGGAGGAAGTTGGAATATCAGCTGCAAAGATTGACCCTAAAAATGAGGATTCTGATATCAAGAGGGACATGGCAACAAAAATGAACAAACTCAAAGGGTGGGTAGACGGTGCAAAAGCGGGGATCGAGCAAATGGCGAAAACAGTAAGTTAATATCCTTTTTTCATGCTTCCTAGTTGAAGAAAATAGTCAGGAAATTCTGAACTGACTGACGTTGTGATGATGTAGACACAAGGAAAAATCGAGGCGGAGATGCACGCACGAGTCGAAGAGATGGCAAAAACCACCACATTGCTCCTACCTTCGCCAGGAGAAGTCAAGGCAATTGAACAAGCGAAAGCGGAAGGCAGACCGGCGCCAGCCACTCTCGGGGTAAGCATATACATACACCTACCATCAGCCATAAATCGCTAACTAGGCAACCAGGTCCTAGACGACGACCTCTAAGGAGTCGCACAAGATCCTTTCATTTTCCTGTCTTTTGTACCAAATTTTTCATATTTTATGCCCAATGCACTGCAGGAATAAATATGTAGTTGGTAGTAGTGGGTAAATTCAGCCGTAAAAATCGCATTTTCGTATCTTTTCGCACACTTTCCATGATAGCCTACATGCCAATAGTCACAGACAATAACAGACCGCTAGTAAGTTTTACTTTACGATCATGAACGCCCCTTTTGTCTTCGGGCTGTAGCCCCGAATCGGCAAAATTAAGACCAAGCTGTTCTCCGGATCTAGTATATGGCCAAGAACTTGATGGGTATATATCAAGCCAGAGGCCGCCCGCACTTTGTGCGGTCCACCCCAAATCAAAGCACTCCACCACCATGGCCTTTTTTTCAATTTTTGAGCGATATCGAGCAACTCGCCCTCCAATCGCGGTTGATAAACTCACCACACCGCTCTCTATACCACATATCCTACGTCTCCCAGTTGAGACAACGCTCCAGATATTTTCCTATCTTCCAACCGATATCAAAACCCAAACTGTGCTCTGCAAGACCTGCTCCGTTTGGAAATACATCGTCTTTGAGGACCCGCCGTTGAAACGAAATAGGTACCGATATGGCGGCGCAGGGGAGGAGCATGAGAAAACACTAAGACCGGGCAACGAACTTATTCCCGCGGGCACGCATAAGCACGCGGTTTTGTCGGACGGGCTTTCCTTGATTATCCACGATTATGTCATCAAAAGATACCTGCTGGACTCGGAATGGGGCCCCCTTGACGTTCCATTCGTTAAAGAGCCGTTCTTCTACCCGACTACCCATACCCCGCGCCAAGTACCTATGTACGATGAGCGCCGAGAAATAGCACCCCAGAGAACCAGCGTTTACGAGAGCGATGGACCGAATAGCGTAAAATTTCAAATCAGAGTTTACGAAAATACGAGGCAGAAAATCGGTCAAAACCGATGGATAAACGTCAATGTTCAGAAAAACGCAACAATTGCAGAGACGATGGAAATTTTGCTCAAGATCGTGAAAGAAATTGTTCAAGAACATGAAAGAACACTGAAAGGGCGGGCGGAATTGAATCTTAAAATCTTTGATGCCCTCGATACTTCCATGTATCGCATGCTTAAAAATAACTACGATCCAAACCAATTTAACCCCTCAGAGTGGTTCATAGATGTAATTTTCGTCCACCACCCGGGCATTTCTGAGAATTATAACGATCTTAGCGAACCACCACCAGTTGTCAGGTTTATGTACAATTAGATACCTGTTATTATATTTTCGTAATCTCAATGTAGCGTACAGAAAAGATACAGTTTTCGGAACCTTATAACTAGGATTTAGTAGTTCGTAGAAAGAATGATAGAAGATTAGCCTCGCTAAATCAATTGAATGACAAAAGGATTACCTTTATATAGTAAGTTAGCCTGTGTTTTAAATTTTGACAAAAAACAGAAGGGTAGGAGAGACCTTCGTTCCGAACCTTTTAAGATAAAAGCTATCGGGGTGCCCTCTGCTCAATTTTGAGTTCTAAGATCTTGAGGCACAGACCAGATAGCTATGCAGGTCCGCCTTCAGCGGCCGCTAGGGTGCTAAACTAATTTATGTTAAGCTTGAGTTGAGTCTTTTCTTTAGCACCCACCCTATTCTCCGTGCAGGTAGCACCAGAATACTAAGTGATGGAGGTTCCCATCTAGAATGAGTAACCCTCTAAACAGCTGAAGTGAGATATATCAATGTAGAACACAAGGAGAACTGTTTCAAGGAAGGTGTAAATTTGCGTGTATCGCCCCAGCATTGAACGCTCAAGTTCTCAAGCATCGAATCTAGGATTCTTTGGCTTTGCGAAGCTAACCCCGCTAATCGCCCGATCCTCTTTTATTTAAGGTTAGCATAAATGATAACCGCGGGGCTCAAATAATGGTCATTTGGAGCAGATTAATTAAATCTTTAAACTGCTCCAAACCGCTCCGTCCCTTTGCTAATCAAGCACAGATCACACCTAGGTACCTCCGTTAATCATTCTAACAAGAAGGATACAAAAAGCGCATTCTGTCTGTGAAGCGGTGTTTCATTTATGAGCGCTGGATCTGTTGTCTGCAGATCTGTCTTCGCTTGTCAGTTCCTAATAAAGTCTACTGATCCAGTCATAGGCTGTTTTCCTACCTTTTAAGTAACATTATAGAAAGATGATGCATAAGACGAGGCAAAGTGGATCACACAACACAGCACTAGGGATGCGGAGGTGTGTTCTTTTTTGCAGAAATTTCCTTATATATCCACCGCCTACGTAACGATGCTGCATCCACTAAAATAGCTGTAACATAATAGAACCAGATATTTAATATATATTATAACAATTTTATCAAATATGAGCCTGTTGATAATATTATAAAGTTGGTAACTTAGTAGTACACGCTATAGCGTTAACCGAATGTCCAAAAACACTGAAGTGGAACACCGCTTTATATAACTACATGCTTGTTAGTATGGTCGTAACATTTCTGAATTAGTTTCTCAAGATTTCTACTAAAATCTGCCAAATCGTAATTTAGGAATACGAGGCTCCACGTATCGGGCCGATCTTTAGTTTTCCTGCAAGAAAAAGAAAAGAAGTCAATCGAGAACCGAGAAGAAAACCTGGAAGAAAAGGAAGCAAGAGAGTTTGTGCCTACGAGAAGATTTCACAGTGTCTCTCCCTTCATTTAAACCACGACTACCGCCACGTACCAGAATTGAATTTCGACTAGCTATCAACCATTTACCAATTCTTTCGCATTAATATATATCTATATCAGCCACCTTGCTAAAATTAAGTATTAGTACAGAATCTATTACTAAAGCAATTTAGGAGAGATCTATAAGAACAATAAATAATATCAGAATTCTAAAAATATCAAAAAATAGTAAAAATTTAATAAATTTTAATTGAGTCTAATATTATTTAAAAAATTAATAAAAATAAACAAATATTTATAAATTTTTTTAAGGAGCCCTCAATTTTAAAAAGACTTAAATAATACACATATATAAAGCAAGTAATATTAAAATAACTACCAAGGAAATTTAGGAAGTTATATACTAGGAAATTTAGAAAAAATATAATTTAAATTTTACAAACATTTTAAATATAAGCAAGCCTACCCATTATAAGTTGCGGAATTCAGCGCTAAATCATTTTAATACTATTGTCACGACCTCATCATATACATTAATCAAATTAAGTAATATAATTTGGTATGTTAAATATTATTCTTTCTTAGTATATTTTATCTTATAAAATTATTTAAAGTATAATATTTTAGACTAAGAAAATATACTTGTTATACCTGGGCCCGGTATTTCCCAAATAGGAAATGCCAAGAACAGCTTTAGTATTATGTTTGTTTCTTAATTCTATTTGTTCAGATTTTTTAAAGGAGATTTATATATATTATTAAACAAATAAAATTATATGTAGAAAGTATAATAATAATTAGTAATAAATTGGGTAATAAATAGTATATTATTAAAATTGCTTTAAAAGTTGACTAATAAAGTTTAAAAAGAAATTATAAATTATTATTAATTAATAAATTTTATATATATAAAGTTTTTCTATATAAATTATAAATATTTTGGCATAAGAGGGTGATTGTTTTAATTATTTGTAATTGTTGATTAATTAGATAATTAAAATAATTATAAGTAATTATATAAATATATTATATTAAATCTTATATAAGTAAGATAATCTAATAATATAGATTTTTATTATTTGGATAAATATATGTTATAAAAAATAAGATATGTTGTTAAGAATATATACTATATATTTAATTAACATAAAGAATAAATAAATTAAAAAATAAAAATATATTTTCCTATTTTAAATTATTATAATATTAATAATTTTGGAAGTAAGACATTCTTAAAGAATAGGAATGTTTAACATGCCAAACTATATTGCCTAATCTGGTTAACATATATGGTGAGGCTGTGATAATACTTATATTTTTTATGTAGTGATAACGTAACAGGCGTATAGCTGGGTCAGTCTGTGTTTATTTATAAATAGAAAATATAATATATTGGATTTAGTAATACCAATCATCAACTATATAAATATAGGCCTATATATATTCTAATAATTATATATATTATAAAATAATTATTATATATTATTAATATAATTTTTTAATTATTAAAAAAGTTTCTACTTTATATATTTTTATATTTTTATATAATATATTTTAATTAGATAATTGGATATTTATAATTCCTAAATTATAAAACTTTTTACTTTATTTAAAGATTTATTTATATAAATATATTAAAATATTAACTTACTTTATAGAATATAAACTTATTATAAATAATAATAATTATTATATTTAATATAAGTAGATTAAGCTATTTTTATAATTTTAATTAAAATATAATTATTAATTAAATAATTTTATTAAAGATAAATTAGTAAAATTTTTAATTAATATTTTTATAAATTTATAGATTATAGAATTAGGCATATTAATTATAATTATAATAAATAAAACTATAAAAAACTTAACTTTATTAGTTATTAAAAAATATTAAATAATTAAAATTATAACTAAATAATATATTTTATAATTTATATATAAAATTATTAAATTTGTTTTTTTTAATTTTTTATTAATAAAAATAATAAATATTATTAAAAAATATTTTTATTTTAATAATTATATTATTATAAATATATTAAAAACTTACTTTTATATTTTATTTTTTAAAATTAATAATATTAATATTTTATAAAATATATAAAAATATTTTAAAAATTTTAATAATATATAAAAAAAATATTATACTATTATAATTAAAAAGTTTAATAATTTTATATTTATAAATATAATATTAAATATTTTTTATGTTACACCTGGGCCCGGTATTTCCTAAATAGGAAATGCCAAAAACAGCTCTAGTATTTATACTTATTTTTTAATTTTATTCATTTAGATCTTTTAAAAAAAATTTATGTATATTATTTAAATAAATAAAATTATATGTAGAAAATATAATAATAATTAGTAATAAATTGGGTAATAAATAATATACTATTAAATTACTTTTAAAAATTAACTAATAAAATTTAAAAAAAATTTATAAATTACTATTAATTAAAGATTTTTATATATATAAAATTTTTTTATATAAACTATAAATATTTTAATATAAGAAAGTGATTATTTTAGTTATTTATAATTACTAATTAATTAGATAATTAAAGTAATTATAAATAATTATATAAATATATTATATTAAATTTTATATAAGTAAGATAGTTTAATAATATAGATTTTTGTTATTTAAATAAATATATGTTATAGGAAATAAAATGTGTTATTAAAAGTGTGTACTATATACTTAATCAATATAAAAAGTAAATAAATTAAGAAATAAAAATATATTTTTTTATTTTAAATTATTATAATATTAATAATTTTAGAAATAATGTCACGGCCTCACCATATGCGCTAACCGGATTAGGTAATATGGCTTGGTGTGTTAAATATTCCTATTCCTTAAGAATGTCTTATTTCTGAAGTTATTAATATTATAATAATAATTTGGAGTAGGAGAATATGTTTTTATTTTTTAATTTATTTGTTTTTTATATTGATTGAGTATATAGTATATATTTTTAATAATATATCTTATTTTCTATAATATATATTTATTTAAATGGTAGAAATTTATATTATTAAATTATTTTATTTATGTAAGATTTAATATAATATATTTATATAATTATTTGTAATTATTTCAATCACTTGATTAATTAATAATCATAGGTAATTAAAACAATTATCCTTTTATATTAAAATATTTACAATTTATATAAAAAAATTTTATATATATAAAAATTTTTGATTAATAATAATTTATAATTTCTTTTTAAATTTTATTAATTAATTTTTAAAGTAATTTAATAATATACTATTTATTATTTAATTTATTATTAATTATTATTATATTTTTGTTACACCTGGGCCCGGTATTTCCCAAATAAGAAATGCCAAGAATAGCTCTAGTATTTATGCTTGTTTCTTAATTTTATTTATTTAAGTTTCTCAAAAAGGATTTATATATATTGTTAAACAAATAAAATTATATATAAAAAATATAATAGTAATTGGTAATAAATTAAATAATAAATAGTATATTATTAAATTATTTTAAAAGTTAACCAATAAAATTCAAAAAAAAACCATAAACTACCATTAATTAAAGGGGATTAAATATATAATTCATGAATATATATAAATAAAATTTTATTATATAAAAGATAATAATATAATAATTAATTATTTATTTATTAAAAAATTATTAAAGTATTTATTAATAATTTAATAACTAGTTATTTATTTATTAAAAATATATATATAATAAACCTTATATAAGATAATTTAATATTATAGATTTTTATTATTTAAATAAACATAAATTATATAAAATAAGATATATTGCTAAAAGTGTATATTATACACTTAATTAATATAAAAAGTAAATAAATTAAAAAATAAAAGCGTATTTTTTTATTTTAAATTATTATATTTAAAATAATTTTATAAGATGAAAGATATTAAAAAAAAATAATATTTAATATATTAAATTATATTACTTAATTTGGTTAACATATATAGTAAAGCTGTGATATTATCTCTTTCTTTTATATAAGAAATTTTTAATAGAAAATTTTATATATAGAATTTTTTTATAAATAAATTAAATTTTAAAAAAAATTTTTTATTTTATATAAAATTTTCTTTAAAAAATAAAATTATATAAGAGAAATTTTTATAAAAAAAAATTTTATATAATAAAAATAAATATATAAAAATAAATTAATAAAAATTTTATTATATAAAAAAATTATATTGTATAGAAAATAAAATATAAGGGAATTATATTTTATAAAAAATAAATTATATAAATAAAATAATTTATAAAATAATAGAATTTTATTATTAAAGTAAAATTAAAATTTAAATTAATAAACATTTTTTTTATATTTATAATATAAAAATTGATTTAATATATCTTATTACTATAAACTCAAATTATATTTAAAAATTAAGATTAAAGAAATTAAAAAAAAGGTTAAAAAAAAAATATAATACTTTTTTATTAAAAGAATATAAAATCTTTTTATAAAATTTAAAGATTATTTCAAAATTATAATAATAATATATAATTATTATATTAATAAAAAACTTATGTATTATATTATAATATCTTTTTTTAGATATATTATTAAATGTTAAGTTTATATTATAAATAAAAAAAAAAACTATAATATAATTTTATATAAATTATTTTTTATAATTATTTTAAAATATTTATTTTAATATATTTATAATAGAGCGTATTAATATATTTTATTGTTAAAAAACTAAAGAGCTTATTAAAGTAAAGAATTGTTTCATGTGATTATTTAAAAATTCTATTTAACTATAATCTAAAATTATTTAAAAAGAGAAAGAATTAAAAATCATCAAAAAAAAATATGAGGAAAGTATAACTTATATAGATTAAAAATTTATTATAGAAATTTAAGTTAATAAAATTTTAAGAGGAAGGGAGAATCTTGTGAATACAATTATCAAATCAATAAATTATTTTTTTAATAATAATCTAATTTGGTTATTAACAAATAAGATAGTTATTCTAGGAAATTAAAAAATTTCAATTATAAAGGGATTTGTTTGTTGGGAGGATTTGCTTATTTAATTTTTTTATATCCTTAACATTAACTTAATATAAAAACAAATATACCTTATTGAGCTGATCTTCTTACATTTACAAAATCTCTAATTCTTAATATTTATTAGTTAAGAAAGTAAATTTATACTTTATAATTAAATATGTATAATATATAGCCAACACATAAAAATATCTTAAAAAAAATATTACAAGATTTAAAAGTAAAGAAAAAATATTAGGATAAAATATATTATTAATATTTAATAATATATATATATAATAAGAAATATTTATAAAAATAAATATAAATAAGAAGTATTATAAATTATTCTTTTAATTTTAATTTTTTTTAAAATATTTATATTTTTATTTTAATTTTAAAATTTTTTATTATATAAAAGTTTAAACTTATTTAAGATAAATTTATATAAATTAAAATAAAATATTCTTCTTTAATTATTAGAAATTATTTTTTAGATTATAAAGTAAAAATTATTATATTAAATATTTATTATTTTTATTTAAATTATCTAAAATTTTATTAATTTTATATTTAATATAATTTTTAAATTTAATTTTATTAATATTAAGGTTTTTTTATAAATTAAAAAATACTAGTTTTAAAATTAAAATATAAAAAATTTAATAAATTTTTAAAAATTTAAGTATATTTAATTTATATTAATATTTTCTTAATTTCTTCTTAATTATATATAAACTAAATTTTTAATATTTAAGTTTTTTATAAAGGCATTTTATTTTTAAATTTTAAATAAATAAATATATTTTATTTTTTTTTTTTAAAATAAAAGTATTTATATAATTATAATTATAATAATAAATTATTTTTTTTTAAAAAAATTATAAATTTTTCTTAAAAATATTATAAAAATTTTATATATTTTTTATATATTTTTCTATTTAAAATATAAATTTCTTAAATATAATTAAAAGTAAAAAAGCTTTTAATATTTAATTATATAAGATTTTATAAAGTATTATTTTAATTATTAAATATTAAGAAGTGTTATATATAAATTTAATAAAAAATAATAAAAATATTTAATTATTTTGTATATAATTTAAGAAATTTTTGAGGTAAATTTTTAAAATTTAAATTAATTATTTAAAAGTTTTATTAATTTATAAATAAGTTTTAGTAATAATATTAAGTTTAATTTTTATTTAATTTATTAAAGATTATTAATATTTATTAATAAAAAATATATTATAATTATAAATATATTTTTATTAAATTTTATATTTAAAAAAAATATATTAGTAGTAAATTTATTAAAATTTTATATTTTTTTATTAGTTATTTTAAGATATAAAAATAGTTATTTTAGAAAATTTGCAGATTATAATTAATATTTTGTTATATAAAAAATTTATTAATAAATTTTAAACTTATAATATTCTTTAAATAAAGTTATAAAAGATTTTTTTAAAAAATATATTAAAAATATTATAAGATTTAAAAATTCTATAAGATTTATATTAATTAAGTTTATTTTTATAATATATATTATATATTTTAATATAATTTTTAATATATTTATATATTTTAAATTAATAATAAATTTTAATAATAAAATTTTAAATTTTATTAATATTTAAATATTTATATATTAGTAAATTATAATATTAAAAAATAATTTCTTTCTATAAATCTTTAAAAAAAATATAAAAGATATTTTAAAAGAGGATAATTCCATCTTTTAATTTAAAATATTAAAAAGGATTTAAAAATTTTTCAAAAATTCAATATATTATAATATTTTATTAGTAATTTTTAATAAGTTTTTTTTTAAAAATATTTTTTATAATATATATAATAAAGTTAAGAGATTTATTAATAATAATATAAAAATTTTATTTTTTAAAAATAATTTTTTTATTTAATTTTACTTCTTTTATAAAATCAATATAATATCTAATAATATTAATAAAAATATTTTTTTTTTTTTAAAATAAATAATTTTTATATTAAATTTATAAAGTAATTCCTATCATTAAATTTATTATTTATTAAATTTTTTTATTTTAAAATAAAGTTATTATTTATAATATATTTTTACTATAATTATAAATTTTTTATTATAAATAATATATTATAGTTAAATAATATTAAATTTATAAAAGATATAAATAATAAGATGCTATATTTTATTAAAATATAATTATAAAAAGTATATTTTAAAAACTATAACTAAAATATTAGTTTTAACTTTAATTAATAAGGTTAAATCATAAATTTTAAAAATTAAAATAAAAATAAATATAATTTTAAAAATATCAAAAACTTTAATTTTTTTAAGTATTATTTTAAATTTGATTTATTTTTTAATAAATTTGGTAAAAATAAATAATATAAAATTATATTTTTAAATAAAATATTAGTAGTAATTATATAATCCTAGAAATAACTATATTTTTTTAACTTTACTTAGGAAAAATTATTTTTAAATAACTTAAATTTTCTTAAAATTTATTTTAATTTTATTAAATATAATTATAATTTTAAAAAATTTATATTTTATAATAATAAATTTAGATTTTTTCAGTGCACAATATAAATTATATTATTAAAAAATAAAAAGTATAAAATTAATATATTATTTATATTCTTTTAATATTTTATTAAAAATAAAGATATTATTAAGATAAATTATATAAATAATATCTATATATTCTTATAAAATATAATTTATAAAAACTTAAAAAAATATAAAAATATTAATTAATCTAAAAAATATAACTATATATTTAAAAAATTTATATTAATATTTAAAAGTTATTTTTTATTTTTCTTTAAAATTAATTTAAATATTATAATAAATATTAATAATATTAAATTTTATAAATATCTTAACTCTTATAAATTAATCAAAAAATTTATTAATAAAAGGTAAAAATCTTATATTCTTAATAATAATATTATTAAAACTTTAATAATTTATATAAATTTAAAGTTTTTTATTAAATTTTAAAATAAAAAAAATAAAATATCTTACTAAAAAATTTAAAAATTAGATATAATTATTATAAAAATTTTTATTAATATATTTATATAATATATTAATTTTTTTTTAAATATATATATAAATAAATAAAAATTTAAATTAAATATTTTTTTTAAAAAAAATATAATATATAAATTAATTAATTTTTAATAAAAATATATATATTTTTAAAAAATATATTAAAGATTATACAATTTTCATAATTAATTTAAAAAAATATTTTAAATTAGGTAATTTATTATAATTTTTTAACTTTAAAAAAAAATATTTAATAAATTAAAATTTATTTTTTATTTAATTTTTAATTTCCTTATTAAATATATATTAAGTAAAATAAAAATAAATTTCTTTTTTAAATTTAAAAATAATATTAATAAATTTTTATTTTTTATATTATATATAAAAATATTAAAAAAATTTAAATATTTTAATTTATTAGTTAATTAAAAAATTATGGTTATAAAGTTATAAATATTTTAAAATTAAATTATAAAAAGTATTAAAAATATTAATCATAATTTATTTAAAATATTTATTAATAAAGAATAAAAAGGTAGTTTATTTAATAATAATTCTAAGGGAGTCTTTTTTAAATATAATAATAAAAATAAGTATAAATTATTTTATAATAAAAAAATTAAAATATTTTATTATTTTTAAATTAATAAAAGAATCTTTAGTATTATTATTAAATAATATATTAATTAAGATTTTATTAATATAAATAAATAAAATAAAATATTGTTTTATAAAATAAAGTTAAATATATTTTAATTTAGGTATTAATTTTAATCTTATTTTTATAATATTTAAGTTAGATTATTTAAATTATATTATATTTTAAGACTAATTTAATTTAAATTTTTATAAAATTTTTTTAAAATTTTTCCTTTATAATAAAAATTACTATAATTAAAATTAAAGTTATATTTATAAAAGTTTTTTTATAAAAGGGTATTTTTAAAGATTTAAATAACCAATAATCTATCTAAACTATAAAATTAATTTAAATATTATACTTTATAATAAAATTTAAAATTTTTTCAAAAGTTCATAATATTATTATACTAAAAATAATATATAATAATAAAAATTTTCTAAAAATTATATTATTATAAATTTCTAAATAATAAAAATATATTATTTATTAAATCTAAATATAAATATAATTTTTATAAAATAAAAATTTATTAAAAAATAAATATTTAATATTTTATTAATAATATATATATTTTTTTAATTTATAATAAATAATATTTTTATAAATATAGAAATAATCTTTTTTAATAATAAATTAATAAATATTTTCTTAAAAATAATATAATTAATAAAATCACTTTAATAAGATATTAATATTAAAACAATAATCTTAATAAATTTTAAATTAAATTTAAATTTTAAAAATAAAATATTAAAAATAATATTAATACCTATATTTAATAAAAAATCATAATTTATTAATTATTTAGATAAAAATATTATATCTTATATAAATTTATTACCAGTATTTATAATTATTATATATTTTAAAATATTTATAAATAATTTTCTAGACTTTATGCCTAAAGTATAATTAATAATAATTATTAATTTTATTACTAAATTCTTTATAAATCAAAAATAATTCAAAATTATTTATATTATAAATTTCAACAGTATTAGAATAAATAATAAATTAATAATAAAAATTAAAATATTTAATATATATTTTTTTATATAAGTTAATATTTACGTATTAAAGAACTTTTTATTATTTTTTTTATTCTATTTATTAATAACAATATATAAATTTATATCCTACATATTTTATAATAAATATATAATAATAGTTAAAATATTTAATATCTATATATTTATATATTTTATTATAATATTCTTTTTAAATAAAGATTAATTTTTTACAGTCTAAGTAATAAGCTTGTTTTTACTTAAAAAGTTCTTTATTATTAAAAGATAAAAACTTATATTTCTAATTTTTAAAATTTTTTTATATAAGAATAAAGAAATTTTTAGATTTAGAATTAAAAAAAAATTTAATAACTTCTTTTTTTTTAAATTTAAAAAAAATAAAAAAATATTTATATATATCTAAAAAATCAATTATTTAAAAAAGTTTATCAAAATTAATATATAAATATTTAATAATAATTTATAAATAAATTTTAAAATTTTATAAAATAAAGTTAACTTAAATATTTTATATAAAATAGACTCTACAATATTAATAAATTTAAATAAATTATTCTAAAAAAGTTCTATAATAAAAAATATATTCTACTTTATATATTAAATTTTATTAAATCTAATAATATTCTTTTTTAATAAATAAATTAAAAAAAAATTATTTTAATTTAATTTATAACTTAATAACTTCTCCTTAAATTAAAAATTTAAAAATATTTATATAAATATTTTTAAATATTTAAAAAAAAGTTTTATAAAAAACTTTTAAAAATTATTTTTATATTTCCTTTATTTATTTTTTAAAAAGGATATGTTGGATTATATTTACATTGATGTTTTTAAAAAATTTTTCTAAATTTTGTTATTATAAAAATTACTATTACTATAAAATATTTTAAAAATTTTAATTTTATTAAAATTAAAATTAATAATTATATTATTACTATTATATTTTAGAATATTTATTTTAAATATATTTTTTTTTATTATATTTTTAATAAATTATAGTATTAAATTTTAATTTTTTAAAAAATTAATTATAAAAATATTTATATTAAATAATATTAAAGTCTATAAATATAAGTTTAAAAATATATTTAAAAATTTAGTTATTATTTTTAATCTTTTTTTAGTTTCTATTTTTATTTTAATTGTTATTATTTTTATTTTATAATTTTCTTTTATTATTATTATTGTTTTGATTTTTAGATTTTTTATTATTATTCTAAAATATATGGGTTTTAAAATTAATATCATCAATTTTAATAGTATATTATTATATTTATATATAAATTATAAATTTAAATCTTTAATTTTATTATTTTTTTTTTTAAATATAAATATAATATTAAAATTTAAATTTAAATTTTTTATATATTTAATAGTATAAATTGCTTTCATCTTATTTAATAAATACTATAAATTAATTAAATTTTTAAAAATAATTATAAGTAGAATAAATTTATTTAATATTTTTAATTTATTATTATATATAAGCAACTTTATTATTTTTGCCATATTATTATTAAAAAAAAATAATAAATATATTATAATTTATAAAGATTTTAATAATTTATATATTAAAATTATTTTTAAATTTAATATTAATATAGTTTTAATAAGTAAGATAAATTTAAAAAATAATATTATTAAAATATATTCCTATAAAAAAAATTTTAATTTTATTATTAAAAAATTTATTAACTTAAAATTAAAAATAAATATTAAATTATTAAAAAAAATAATTAAATTTTCCAAATATTTTATTAAATTTATTTAAATCATTAATACAAAGTATTTTTTAAAAATTCATCTATCTCTTAATAAAATTAAATTATTTATTAACTTTATTAACAATAACTTCTTATTAATCTTTAAATTTTTTTAATTTAACTTAAAAAAATTTAATAATTAAAAAAAAAAGGAAAAAAGTTTTTTTTTTTTTCCTAAAAATTTATTATTTTTTAAATTAGTATTTTTAAAACCATTTAATTTTTTTAAAATTTTAAATATTTTAAGGGTGTTAATTATCTCAATTTAACTTATATTATTTATAATATTAATTATTTTTTTATTAAAGTTTTTAATATATTATATACACAAATTTTTTATTTATATTAATCTTTTATTTATTTAGGTTATTATTGATATATATTTTAAATTTTGTTTTTATTATATTTAAAATTTTATTTCTTTTATAAGATATAAAATTAGTTTAAATTAAAAAATTAACTTTATTTATAATTTAGTAATTATAACTTTAAAATATTAAATTAACTTATCTATTAATTGTATAAAGAGATTTTTTTTTATAGATCTTACAATAAAACTATTATTTAATATATATTTTTTATCCATTTATTTTAAAAATCAGATTAATTAAAATATTACACCTAAACTTAGTATTTTTTAAATAAAAAATACCAAAAACAGTTTTAGTATTTATACTTATTTCTCAATTTTATTTATTTAGGTCTCTCAAAAGAGATTTATGTATGTTGTTAAATAAATAAAATTGTATGTAGAAAATATAACAATAACTAATAATAAATTAAATAATAAACAATATACTATTAAGTTACTTTAAAAATTAATTGATAGAGTTTAAAAAAAAACCATAAACTACCATCAATCAAAAAAAATTAAATATATAATTCACAAATACATATAAATAAAGTTTTATCATATAAAAAATAATAGTGTAATAGTTGATTATTTGTCTATCAAAAAATCATTAAAATATTTATTAATAACTCAATAACTAATTATCCATCTATCAAAAATATATATATAACAAACCTTACATAAAGTAATCCAGTACCATAAATTTCCATCATTTAAATAAACATAAATTATATAAAACAAGATATATTACTAAAAGTATATACTATGTATTTAATTAATATAAAAAATAAATAAATTAAAAAATAAAAACATATTCTTTTGCTCCAAATTATTATATCTAAAATAATTTTATAAGATAAAAAATACCAAAAAAGAATAATGTTTAACATGTTAAACTATATTGCCTAATTTGGTTAGCGCATATAGTGAGGCTGTGATAATTTTTTATATATAATTTTATTTATTTAATAATATATATAAATCTTTTTTAAAAAATTTAAATAAATAAAGTTAAAAAATAAATATAGTATTAAAATTATTTTTAGTATTTCTTATTTAGGAAATACTAGGCCTAAGTATAATACTTTAACTAATCTAATTTTTAAAATAAATAAATAAAAAGTATATATTAAATAATAATTTTATTATAAAATTTATAAAAGAAAATCTTCTTATATAATTAATAAATAAATTAATTTAATATTTAGAAATTATAATTACTAAATTATAAATAAGGCTAATCTCCTAATTTAAATTAATTTTATATTTTATAAAAAAAATAGAATTTTAAATATAATAAAAATAAAATTTAAAATATATATTAATAATAATTTAAGTAAATAAAAGATTAATATAAATAAAAAACCTATATATATGATATATTAAAAACCTTAGTAAAGAAATAATTAATATTATAGATAATATAAATTAAATTAAAATAATTAATATTTTTAGAATATCTGAAATTTTAAAAAAACTAAATAATTTTAAAAATATTAATTTAAAAAATAATAAACTTTTAAAAAAAAAAAGAAAATTTTTTTTTTCCTTCTCTAATTATCAAATTTCTTTAAATTGAATTAAAAAAATTTAAAGATTAATAAGAAATTATTGTTAATAAAATTAATAAATAATTTAACTTTATTAAAAAATAGATAAATTTTTGAAAAGTATTTTGTGTTAACAATTTAAATAAATTTAATAAAATATTTAAAAAATTTAATTATTTTCTTTAATAGTTTAATATTTATTTTTAATTTTAAATTAATAAATTTTTTAATAATAAAACTAAAATTTTTTTCATAGAAATATATTTTAATAGTATTATTTTTTAAATTTATTTTATTTATTAAAATTATATTAATATTAAATTTAAAAATGATTTTGATATATAAATCATTAAAATCTTTATAAATTATAATATATTTATTATTTTTTTTAATAATAATATAATAAAAATAATAAAATTGCTTATATATAATAATAAATTAAAAATATTAAATAAATTTACTTTATTTATAATTATTTTTAAAAATTTAATTAATTTATAATATTTATTAAATAGAATAAAAATAATTTATATTATTAAATATATAAAAAGTTTAAACTTAAATTTTAATATTATATTTATATTTAAAAAAAAAATAATAAAATTAAGAATTTAAATCTATAATTTATATATAAATATAATAATATACTATTAAAATTGATAATATTAATTTTAAAACCTATGTTTTCTAGAATAATAATAAGAAATCTAAAAATTAGAACAATAATAATAATAAAGGGAAATTATAAAATAAAAATAATAGTAACTAAAATAAAAATAATAAAAATTAAAAGAAAATTAAAGATGGTGGTTAAATTTTTAAATATATTTTTAAACTTATATTTATAAATTTTAATATTATTTAATATAAATATTTTTATAATTAATTTTCTAAAAAATTAAAATTTAATATTTTGATTTATTGGAAATATAATAAAGAAAAATATATCTAAAATAGATATTTTAAAATATAATAATAATAATACAATTATTAATTTTAATTTTAATAAAATTAAAATTTCTGAAATATTTTATAATAATAACTTTTATAATAATAAAATTTAAAAAAACTTTTTAAAAATATTAGTATAAATATGATTTAATATATTTTTTTAAAGGAATAAATAGAAGAAATATAATAATAATTTTTAAAAACTTTTTATAAAATTTTTTTTTAAATATTTAAAAATATTTATATAAATATTTTTAAATTTTTAATTTAAGAAAAAATTATTAAATTATAAATTAAATTAAAATAATTTCTTTTTAATCTATTTATAAAAGAAGAATATTATTAAATTTAGTAAAATTTAATATATAAAATAAAATATATTTTTTATTATAAAACTTTTTTAAGATAATTTATTTAAATTTATTAATATTATAAAATTTATTTTATATAAAATATTTAAATTAATTTTATTTTATAAAATCTTAGAATTTATTTATAAATTATTATTAAATATTTATATATTAGTAATAATAGATTTTTTTAAATAATTGATTTTTTAGATATATATAAATATTTCTTTATCCTTTTTAAATCTAAAAAAAAAAAAATTATTAAACTTTTTTTTAATTCTAAATCTAAAAATTCTTTTATTCTTATATGGAAAGATTTTAAAAATTAAAAATATAAACTCTTATTTTTTAATAATAAACCTTTTTTATAAGAATAAGTTTATTATTTAAATTATAAAAAACCAATTTTTATTTAAAAAGAATGTTATAATAAGATATATAAATATATAAATACTAAATATTTTAATTATTATTATATATTTATTATAAAATGCGTAAGATATAAATTTATATATTATTATTAATAAATAAAATAAAAAAAATAATAAAAAACTTTTTAATATATAAATATTAACTTATATAAAAAAATATATACTAAATATTTTGATTTTTATTATTAATTTATTATTTATTTTGATGTTGCTAAAATTTATAATATAAATAATTTTAAATTATTTTTAATTTATAAAAAACTTAATAATAAAACTAATAACTATTATTGATTATGTTTTAAATATGAAATCTAAAAAATTATTTATAAATATTTTAAAATATATAATAATTATAAATATTAGTAATAAGCTTATATAAAATATAATATTTTTATTTAAATAATCTATAAATTATAATTCTTTATTAAATATAAATATTAATATTATTTATAATATTTTATTTTTAAAATTTAAATTTAATTTAAAATATATTAAAATTTTTATTTTGAAAATAATATTTTTTTTAGATAATATTATTAACTTTATTAATTTTAAAAAAATATTTACTAATATATTACTAAATATAATTAGTTTATAATATATAAAAATAAAATTATTGGAAAATCTATATTTTATTATTTTTATAAAAGGTTTAAAAATATATTATTTTTTAATAAATTTTTAATTTATATTAATTATATTTTAAAATAAATTTAAAAAATAAGATATTTTTATTATATTAAAATTTATTAAAAAATAAAATAAGAAATTTATATTAATATTTTTTATAAATATTATAAATATAATTTATATTTTTAAAAAAAATATAAAAATTATTATATAATATAATATTTAATAAATTTAAAAAAATATTTTATAATCTATAAATTTAATTTTTTATAAAAAAATTGTTATAAATATAAATTTAATTTTGGTTATAATAATTTCTATTATAAAAGTGAAATTTTAAAAAAATTTTATAAAAATTTAAATTAAATTAATTTTAAAATATGATATAATTTAAATAGTTTAGTTTAAATATTATAAAAATAAAATTAAAATAAATATTTAAATTTAAATATATTTAATTTTATTTTATTAAATAATATTTTATTTTATTTATTTATATTAATAAAATTTTGATTAATATACTATTTAATAATAATATTAAAAATTTTTTTATTAATTTAAAAATAATAAGATATTTTAATTTTTTTATTATAAAATAATTTATATTTATTTTTATTATTATATTTAAAAAATTTTTTTTTTTAAAATTATTATTAAATAAACTACTTTTTTATTCTTTATTAATAGATATTTTAAATAAATTATAATTAATATTTTTAATATTTTTTATGATTTAATTTTAAGATATTTATAATTTTATATTTATAATCTTTTAATTAATTAATAGTGTAACAAAGCTCTCCCAGCATAATGAACTCCAAGCAAAAATCCAGTCGGCCAGAAAAACCCTCAGAATAACTATAGAAAATATTTAGGTAATATTATAATTAAAAGAAAAATTATATAATGTAATATAAATCATAAACTTAGAATAAGAAAATATCTAGATTTAGACTTTAGAATTTATAAATTTAAATTAATAATATTATTTTAATATATATAGTAAAGAGTTTATTTAAATCTTTACTTTATATAGACTTTCAAATTATTAAGAAACAATTTTTATTTAGTTTAATATTTTATATATTTAAATATTTAGTTTAGACTTATTTCTTGTTTAGTTTAATATTTTATATATTTAAATATTTAGTTTAGATTTATTTTTTATTTAATTTAATATTAAATTTTTATATATTTATTTTATTATTTTAATTCTTATTTAATTTACTTTATTATTTTTTTTATTATTTATTTATTTAAACTACTATATTTACTATTATATATTTAGAAATTAAATAATAATTTAAATATTAATTTATATATATATTAATACTTTCTTATTTTATAATATTTATATATTATTTTAATATCTTAATTAATATATATAATTTTTTATATTTTGTTATTTTGCAACCTTATTAATTTAATATATAAATATTTTTGAAACCCAAAATTTCTAATAATAATAATATTAAAAAAAAAAATATTATTGTAATTCTTTTTAAGTTCACTATTAAATAAATTAAAACTATAATAACAATTTTTAAATATTTTAAAAATAATATATTAGTAATACTACCTATAATTATTTCTAATATTAAATTTTTAGATTTAAATTTTTTTAATAGTATAAGATTATATAAACTTTATAATTTCTTAACCTAGCTTAATAATAAATATAAAAAGGAAGCAGCTAAATTTACTATTTATAAAAAAAAAATTATATATATTATTAATTTTTTAAAAAGTAATTTAATAAAACTAACATTTAATAAATATAATATAAATAATTAAAAATAAAATTAAAACACTTATATTAATTTTATTACCTAACTTAAAAAAGCTTTTAAAAACTTTAATTTTATTAAAATAATAAAAAAAAAATTTAAAAATTTTAAATAAATTAATAAATTTTTTTTTTTATATTTTATAAAGTTTAAGTATTTAATAAAATATTTAAATTATAATAATATTATTTAAATTACTTATTTATAATATAAATTATATATAAAAATAAAAAAATTTCTAATCATATAAAATATTTTTTTTAAAAATTTTAATAATTTTATAACCTTATATTAAAAATTAAATAATAATTAATAAATTTTAAATATTAAGAAAAAATTTTATAATATAATAAATAAAAAAATACTTAAGAAAAATACTTTTATTCTTATATTAAAAACTTTAATAAAAAATAATTAATAAATTTAAAAAAATAATTATTTTAAATTAGGATTAATAAACTAATTTATTAAAAATATTAAAAAATAATTAACTTAAAAAAAAATAAATAAATAATAAGTTCAAAAACTTTATTTATATTATAAAAAAAAAATATTTTGCAAATAACTATCTTAATAAAAAAAATTAAAAAAAATAAAATAAACAGGCCCCCTATAATCTTTATTTAATTAAAAATTAAAATATTTAAAATTTTATTTATAAAAAATTATAAAATATATTTAATTTTATTTTAAAATATTAATATCAAAATACTTCTAATAAAATATCAAAAAAAAAAAAAATTTAATTATAAATTATAATATATAGAAAAGTAGGAAAACATTTATTATTTTAAAAAATCTATAGTTTTAAAGAATTTTTTAAGTTTTTTTTATATATTATAATTTTTTTTTTTATTTAAATCCTAAAAAAATTAATATTTTATTTGAATTATATATTAAAATTTTTATTATTTTATACTTTTATTTTTAGAAATTTATTAATATATTAATATATTTAAATAGTAGTGATATTAAAATATACATAAATTATAAATTTATAATTAAAAATAATTTTCTACTTTATCCTAAGAAAATCCCTAAATCTATAAAATATTTTAATGGAAGTAAAAAATTAGTTAAAAAAATAATTTAATTTAAAATAAAAATTTAAAATCATAAAGAAATTGTTAATATTAACATTATTAATACCATTAAATTATTAAATTTTGGAAAATTATAACATAAAAAATATAATATTTAGATTAATTAAGAAATTAATTAAGTTTATTTAAATTATATATTTAAAATTATAATTATTAATATAGAAGTATTTAAAAAGATTATAAAATAAGAATCAATTTTTACTATTTATAATTTAAAAAAAAAATAAAAATAAATTACTTTCATAAATAATAAAATTAAAATAATTAAGTTAGTAAAATTTTTTAATAAATTTTAAAATCTTATAAAAATATTTTTTAAAAAAAAAAAATATATTTTATTATTATAATAAAGAGAGGATATAAAAATCCTTATATTATTAAATATTTAATTAATATAGAAATTAATAAGGTTAATAAATAAAAAATATTTTAAAATATTTAAAATATAAATAAATAAAAATATAATTAAAAAATTTATTTAAAAATTTAATAATTTATAAAAAATACTTATTTTCTTTATTTTTAAGAAAAATAAAAGATTATAACTTTATATTAATTAAAGAAAATTTAATACTATTATTATTAAAGATTAATATTTATTATTAAAAATTAATAAAATCTTGGATTAATTAAAAAAAACTAAGTATTTTACTTATTTGGATATTTATAATATTTATAATTATATTAAAATAATAAAAAAAAATAAAAAAAAAATAATATTTTAAATAAAATATAGATATTTTAAATTTTAAATAATATACTTTAAATTAATTAATATTTTAATAATTTTTTAGGTATATATTAATAAAATATTATAATTTTTTTTAAATAAATTTTATATAGTTTATTTAAATAATATTTGTATATATAGTAATTTAAAAAAAAAATATATTTAATATATTAAAAAAATTATTAAAATTTTATAAAAAATAAAATTATATATTAAACTTGTTAAATATAAATTTTTTATTAAAAAAACTAAATTTTTAAAATATATTATAAATAATAATAATATTAAAATAAATCTTATCAAAATCTAAAATATACTTAATTAAAAAAAATTAAAAATAATTAAAAATATTTAATTTTTTTTAAAATTTATAAACTTTTATAAATAATTTATTAAAGATTATATAAAAATAACTAAACTACTTTATAATTTAATTAAAAAAAAAAAGATATTTTATTAAAAAAGATTAAAAAAAAAATTCTTCTAAACTTTTTAATAAACTTTCATAATAAAGCTAATTTTTAAATATTAAAATCTAATTTTAAAAATAAAAGTAAAAATAAATATTTTAAATTATATATACACTATAATATTCTTTTAAAAAT
Organism: Orbilia javanica; assembly: GCA_036872735.1. NCBI lineage: Eukaryota > Fungi > Ascomycota > Orbiliomycetes > Orbiliales > Orbiliaceae > Orbilia > Orbilia javanica. The sequence continues at coordinate 35,585 of JAVHNR010000015.1, read as the reverse complement.
ATAAAAATAAATTATAATATTTTATTATTTATAAATTAAAAAAGATAATTTTAATAAAATATAATTATAATATTTATAATAAAAAACTTTTATTTATTATCTAAATATTTAAAAAATAAAATTAATATTTTATAAATATATATATTTAAGTTTATATCTTAATAAATTATAAAAATCTAAAATATTTTATAATTAAATAATATTTAAAATAAAAATAAATAAGATAAATAAAATATTTATTTTAATATAATTTTAAAATATACTTTATTTTAAAAAAGATTAATACTAAAGTTAATATATTAATTAAAAAATTAAAAAACTTTTTTTAAAAAAGAAAAGATAAATATATTAAAAATTAAATTTAAATATTTTTATTACTTAAAAAAATTTAATAAATTAATATTATAATAATATAAAAAAAGTAGAAAATAATTATCTTAAAAAATTTTTATATATAAGATATTATAAAAATTTTTAAAAAAAGAGGTAAATAATACCCTAAAATTAAAATATCAAAGATAAAAAAACAATAAAGAAAATTATATTATAATAAAAAAAAAATAATATTAGATAATAAGAAAATTTATAAAAAAATTTTGGAATAATATTATAATTATTTTATAATAAAATATTTAAAAAAAATAAAAATATTAAAATTAATTTAAAAATATTATATATAGGTTAATGTATAAAAAGATATTAATTATTATATAAATAATTATTATATATATAAATATACTAAAGTTTTTAGAAATATATTTTAAAAATTATTATAATTATTTTAAATTATAAAAAAAAATTAATAAAATATCTTTTTTAATTTAATTACTAAATTATTAAAATTTAAAAAATATAATATAATTTTAATTATTATAAATAAATTTTTTAAAATAATATATTTAATTTTAATTTTTAAAAAATTTAATATAAAAAAGTTTGTTAAAATATTCTTTAGAGATATATAAAAATTTTATAAACTATTTAAAAAAACTATATTAAATAAAAGAAAGAATTTTTTAAATAAATTTTAAAATAAAATTAATAATTAATTAAAAATTTATTATTAATTTAATATTACATATTATTTCTAAATTGATGGATAGATAAAATATATTAATTTTATTATAAAATAATATTTTAAAACTTATATTAATTATTAATAAAATAATTAAATTAAATAATTATTTTTAATTGAATATTTATATAATAATAAAATATTAAATATTACTAAAATTTTTTTATTTATTATAAATTATAAAAAGAACTTAATTATATTTAAATTTTAAAGATTTAATAAATGTGTTAAAAATTAAAAAATCATAAAATTTATTTAATAAATATTAAAATTATAAGAAAATTTTTAAATAGAAATTAATTATATTATATAAATTTAATAGGAATAAGTAAATAAATAAAAACAATTTATATCTATATATAAAAAAAAAGATTATATTTAATTAAATATATAAAATATTAAAATAATATATTTTTATTTTAAACTATTTAATAAATTAGAAAATTTATTTTAAATCTTTAAATCTATTAAAAAATAAATATATAAACTAAAACTTTTTTCTTTTATAAAAATTTATTTAATATTTTATATTAATTTATTTTATCTAGTATTAAAGAATATATTTATTAATTAAAATTATAAAAAAAGATTTTTATTAGTTACTATTAACAATAAAAAAGAATATAAAGTTAAGAAAATTTTAAATTTATAAATTTACTACTATAAGTTTTAATATTTTATTTAATAAAAGAATTAGAATGAATTTATTTGATAACTTATATTTAATATTATTTATATTTAGGAATTGTTTAATAAATTTTATTAATTCCATTTTAACTAATTTAATTTTTTTATTTAATATAATAGATTTTATATTTTTATTTTTATATTAATTTAAAGAATTAAGTAAATTAATTAATATTTTTTAATACTTTAATTTAAATTAAGATATTTTTTTAATATTAAATTTTTTTAATATATAGATATTAGAATTTAGATATATTAATTTATATTATGAAATTATATAACTATAATTTAAATTAACTAAAGCTAAATAAAATATTATTTTAGAAATTTTTTTTATACTTTAAAATAAAAAATAATCTAAACTTATCAAAGATAAAAAGTTTGTTTGTATAAAAAATTAATTTTTTAACAAGATTATAACTCCGATTAATAATACCCAGTTAGAAAAAGATGAAATAAGGGAAATTTCTGAGAATGATTATGAAAAATTAGTTTTATACAATTAAAACCAAAAATTAATAAACTTAAAAAAATTAAAAATTTAAAATCCAAAATTAAGAAATCTAAAAAAAATTAAAAATCTATAAATATAATTATTTAAAAAAACCTTTTGTAAAAGTAATTATTAAGAATTCATATTATTTAAGATTAATAAATAATATTACTATAATAAAAAACCTATTACTATCCTAAACATTAAATTAAAATATTAATAAAATATCAATACTAAAAAAAAGAATTATATAACAAAGTTTTTTTAATATAATAAATTTTAAGCAGAAATTTAATCAGCTGAAAAAGCTTTTAAAATAATTATAGGAAATATTTAGATAATATTATAATTAAAAGAAAAATTATATAATATAATATAAACTATAGATTTAAAATAAGAAAATATTTAGATTTAGACTTTAGAATTTATAAATCTAAATTAATAATATTATTTTAATATATATGGTAAAAAACCTGTTTAAACCTTTGTTTTATATAAACTTCTAAACTATTAAAAAACAACTCCTATTTAATTTAATATTCTATATATTCAAATATTTAGTTTAGACTTATTTTTTATCCAATTTAATACCTTATATATCTAAATATTTAATTTAAATTTATTTTTTATTTAGTTTAATATTAAATTTTTATATATTTATTTTGTTATCTTAATTCTTGTTTAATTTACTTTATTATTTTTTTTATTATTTGTTTATTTAAACTGCTGCGTTTGCTGTTATGTATTTAGAAATCAAGTAATAATTTAAGTATTAATCTGTATATATACTAGTATTTCCCTACTTTGTGATATTTGTATATTACCTTAATATCTTGATTAGTATATACAATTTCTTACAAATAGATTAAAATATTTAAATTTTTTTAATATTTCTATATTTAATATAGAAAATAAAAATTTATTAATATTTCTTTTAAATTTAAAAAAAAAAATTTATTTCTATCTTACTTAATATATATTTAATAAAGAAGTTAAAAATTAAATAAAAAATAAATTTTAATTTATTAAATATTTTTTTCTTAAAATTAAAAAATTATAATAAATTATTTAATCTAAAATATTTTTTTAAATTAATTAAAAAAATCAAATAATTTTTAATATATTTTTTAAAAATATATTTTTATTAAAAATTAATTAATTTATATACTATATTTTTTTTAAAAAAAATATTTAACTTAAATTTTTATTTATTTATATATATATTTAAGAAAAAACTAATATATTATACAAATATATTAATAAAAATTTTTATAATAATTATATTTAATTTTTAAATTTTTTAATAAAATATCCTATTCTCTTTATTTAAAATTTAATAAAAAATTTTATATTTATATAAATTATTAAAGTTTTAATAATATTATTATTAAAGATATAAAATTTTTATTTTTTATTAATAAATCTTTTAATTAGTTTATAAAAATTAAGATATTTATAAAATTTAATATTATTAATATATATTATAATATTTAAATTAATTTTAAAAAAAAATAAAAAATAATTTTTAAATATTAATATAAATTTTTTAAATATATAATTATATTTTTTAAATTAATTAATATTTTTATATTTTTTTAAGTTTTTATAAATTATATTTTATAAAAATATATAAATATTATTTATATAATTTATTTTAATAATATCTTTATTTTTAGTAACATATTAAAAGAATATAAATAATATATTAATCTTATATTTTTTATTTTTTAATAATATAAATTATATTATATATTAAAAAAATTTAAATTTACTATTACAAAATATAAATTTTTTAAAATTATAATTATATTTAATAAAATAAAGATAGATTTAAAGAAGGTTTAAGCTATTTAAAAATAACTTTTCTTAAATAAAATTAAAAAAATATAGTTATTTTTAAAATTATACAATTATTATTAATATTTTATTTAAAAATATAATTTTATATTATCTATCTTTACTAAACTTATCAAAAAATAAATTAAATTTAAAATAATATTTAGAAGAATTAAAGTTTTTAATATTTTTAAAATTATATTTATCTTTATTTTAATCTTTAAAATCTATAATTTAACTTTATTTATCAAAGTTAAAACTAATATTTTAATTATAATTCTTAAAGTATACCTTTTATAATTACATTTTAATAAAATATAATATTTAATTACTTATATCTTTTATAAATTTAATATTATTTAATTATAATATACTATCTATAATAAAGAATTTATAACTATAGTAGAAGTATACTATAAATAATAATTTTATCTTAAAATTAAAGAATTTTTTATTATTTTTTTTAATTATAAAAACTTTACCTACTTTTAATTATAAAAAAACTTAGTAAATAATAAATTCAATAGTAAAAATTACTCTACAAATTTAATATAAAGATTATCTATTTTAAAAAAAAAGAAAATATCTTTACCAATATTATTAATTATTACATTAATCTTATAAAAAAAAATAAAATTAAATAAAAAAACTATTTTTAAAAAATAAAATCTTTATATTATAATTAATAAATATTTTAACCTTATTATATATACTATAAAAGATATTTTTAAAAAAAAACTTATTAAAAATTATTAATAAGATATTATAGTATATTAAATCTTTAAAAAATTTTTAAATTCTTTTTAATATTTTAAATTAAAAGATAAAATTATTTTTTTTTAAGATATTTTTTATATTACTTTAAAAGATTTATAAAAAAAAATTATTTTCTAATATTATAATTTATTAATATATAAATATTTAAATATTAATAAAATTTAAGATTTTATTATTAAAATTTATTATTAATTTAGAATATATAAATATATTAAAGATTATATTAAGATATATAATATATATTATAAAAATAAACTTAATTAATATAAATCTTATAAAATATTTAAATTTTATAATATTTTTAATATATTTTTTAAAAAAAATTTTTATAATTTTATTTAAGAAATATTATAAACCTAAAATTTATTAATAAATTTTTTATATAACAAGATATTAATTATAATCTGCAAGTTTTTTAAAATAATTATTTTTATATTTTAAAATAATTAATAAAAAAGTATAAAATTTTGATAAATTTATTATTAACATGTTTTTTTTAAATATGAAATTTAATAAAAATATATTTATAATTATAATATATTTTTTATTAATAAATATTAATAATCTTTAATAAATTAAATAGGAATTAAATTTAATATTATTATTAAGACTTATTTATAAATTAATAAAACTTTTAAATAATTCATTTAAACCTTAGAAATATATTTTAGAAATTTTTTAAATTATATATAAAATAATTAAATATATTTATTATTTTTTGCTAAATTCATATATAATATTTTTTAATATTTAATAATTAAGATAATATTTTATAAAATTTTATATAATTAAATATTAAAAATTTTTTTATTTTTAATTATGTTTAAGGAATTTATACCTTAAACAAAAAAATATATAAAAAATATATAAAATTTTTATAATATTTTTAAAAAAGATTTATAATTTTTTTAAAAAAAAATAGCTTATTATTATAATTATAATTATATAAATATTTTTATTTTAAAAAAAAAAGATAAAATATATCTATTTATTTAAAATTTAAAAATAAAATACTTTTATAAAAAATTTAATTATTAGAAATTTAGCTTATATATAATTAAAAAAAAATTAAGAAAATATTAATATAAATTAAATATATCTAAATTTTTAAAGATTTATTAAATTTTTTATATTTTAATTTTAAAATTAATATTTCTTGATTTATAAAAAGATTTTAATATTAATAAAATTAAATTTAAAAACTATATTAAATATAAAGTTGATAAGATTTTAAATAATTTAAATAAAAATAATAAATACTTAATATAATAATCTTTATTTTATAATTTAAAAAATAATTTTTAATAATTAAAAAAAAATATTTTATTTTAATTTATATAGACTTATTTTGGATAAACTTAAACTTTTGCATAATAAAAAATTTTAAAATTAAAATAAAAGTATAAATATTTTAAAAAAAATTAAAATTAAAAAAATAATTTATAATATTTTTTGCTTATATTTACTTTTATAAATATCTTTTATTATATATATATATTATTAAGTATTAGTAATATACTTTATCTTAATACTTCTTTTTTATTTTTAAATTTTATAATATTTTCTTTAAAATATTTTTATATATTAATTGTATGTTATATATGTTTAACTATAAAACATAAATCTATTTCTTTAATTAATAAATATTAAAAATTAAAGATTTTATAAATACAAAAAAATTAATTTAATAAAATATAATTATTTTATATTAAATTAATATTAAAAAAATAAAGAAAAATTAAATAAAAAAAGAATTTTCTTAAATAAATATTTCTTTAGATAAAATTTTCTACTAAACCATAAAAAACTTAATATCAATTAATAACAATTAAATCATATTATTATTAAAATAATAATTTACTAATTTTTTAATAATATTTTTTATTACTTTTATTTTTTTTCCTAAATCTAACGTAAAATTTTTTATTATATTTTTTTTATATAAGTTTTATTTTTTATAAATAAGATTTTTTTAATACTTCTTAGAAATTATTATAATTTTTTTTTAATAATATTTTAATTTTAATATAATTTTTTAAAATTTCTTTAATAAATTTAAAAGTTTAAATTAATTTTTTATGATTAATTATTAATTTTTTTTAATATATTTCTAAATTTTTTTAAATTTAATAGAAGTTTTTTTAAATTTCTGAAGCTTTTAATCTTTAATTTTAGAAATTTTTTCAATTAAAAAAATTAGTAAAAGATTTATAAAAGATATTAAATATTATTTATATAAAATAATATTATAATTTTATTTTTTATATTTTATATATATTAAACATTAAATACTTTCTTCTATCATAATACAAAAATGCCTATTGTAAATATAATAATTATAAACTTTAACTACTATAATTCTCTTTTTTTTAAATTATTTTATAAGTTTTGTTTTATAATATTTTAATTACAATTTTTTATTTAAATTTTTAAAAGATTTTAAAATCTAATTTTGATTTATATTATAAATATATTATTTAATTTATGTATTATAAAAAAAAAAGAATATTTATTAAATTAAATTTTAATTTTATTTTAATAATAAAATTCTATTATTTTATAATTATCTTATTTATATAATTTACTTTTTATAAAATATAATTTTTTTATATTTTATTTTTTATACAATATATTTTTTTTATATAATAAAATTTTTATTAGTTTATTCTTATATATTTATTTTTTTATATAAGATTTTATCTTATAAAAATTTCTTTTATATAATTTTATCCCCTAAAAAAAATTTTATATAAAATAAAATTTTTTTTTTAAAATCTAATTTATTTACAAAAAGATTTTATATACAAAATTTTTTATTAATAATTTTTTATATAAAAAAAGAAAATAATATTATAATTTTATTATATATACTAATTAAATTAAATAATATAATTTAATATATTAAACATTTTTATTTTTTAAAAATATCTTACTTCTAAAATTATTAATATTATAATAATTTAAAGTAAAAGAATATATTTTTATTTTTTAATTTATTTATTTTTTATATTAATTAAGTATATAATATATACTTTTAATAATATATTTTATTTCCTATAATATATATTCATTTAAATAATAAAAATCTATATTATTAAATTATTTTATTTATATAAGATTTAATATAATATATTTATATAATTGCTTACAATTATTTTAATTACTTAATTAATTAATAATCATAAGCAATTAAAGTAATTATCCTTTTATACTAAAGCATTTATAATTTATATAAAAGAATTTTATATATATAAGGATTTTTAATTAATAATAATTTATAGTTTTTTTTTAAATTTTATTAATTAACTTTTAAAATAATTCTAATAATATATTATTTATTACCCAATTTATTTACTAGTTACTATTATATTTTCTACATATAATTCTATTTATTTAAATAATATACATAGATTTCCTTTAAGAGACCCAAGCAAATAAAATTGAGAAACAAGCATAGTACTAAAGCTGTTCTTGGCATTTCCTATTTGGGAAATACCGGGCCCAGGTGTAATAATTTATTAAATAGGATAAAAGTAATTTATATTATTAAATATATAAAAAACTTAAACCTAAATTTTAATATTATATCTATATTTAAAAAAAAAAATAATAAAATTAAAGACTTAAACTTATAACTTATATACAAATATAACAACATATTATTAAAATTAATAATATTAATTTCAAAATTTATACCTTTTAGAACAATAATAAGAAATTTAAAAGTTAAAACAAAAATAATAATAAAAAAAAATTACAAAACAAAAACAGTGGCAACCAAAATAAAAACAATAAAAATTAAAAAAAAGCTAAAAATAATAATTAAATTTCTAAGTATATTTTTAAACTTATATTTATAAACTTTAATATTATTTAACATAAATATCTTTATAATTAACTTCTTAAAAGATCAAAATCCAACACTTTAATTTATTAAAAATATAATAAAAAAAATATATTTAAAATAAATATTCTAAAATATAATAACAATAATATAATTACTAATTTTAATTTTAATAAAACTAAAATTTCTAAAACATTTTACAACAATAATTTTCATAATAACAAAATTTAAAAAAACCTTTTAAAAGTGTTAATATAAATATAACCCAATATATTCCTTTAAAAAAATAAATAAAAAAAATATAATAACAATTTTTAAAAATCTTTTATAAAACTTTTTTTTAAATATTTAAAAATATTTATATAAATATTTTTAAATCTTTAATTTAAAAAAAAATTACTAAATTATAAATTAAACTAAAATAACTTTTTTTTGACCTATTTATAAAAAAAGAATATTATTAGATTTAATAAAATCTAATATATAAAATAAAATATATCTTTTATTATAAAATTTTTTTAAAATAATTTATTTAAATTTATTAATATTATAGAATCTATTTTATATAAAATATTTAAATTAATTCTATTTTATAAAATTCTAAAATTTATTTATAAATTATTATTAAATATTTATATATTAATAATAATAAATTTTTTTAAATAATTAACTTTTTAGATGTATATAAATATTTTTCTATTTTCTTTAAATTTAAAAAAGAAAAAATTATTAAATTTTTTTTTAATTCTAAATTTAAAAATTCTTTTATTCTTATATAAAAAGATTTTAAAAATTAGGAATATAAATCTTTATTTTTTAATAATAAACTTCTTTTATAAAAATAAATTTATTATTTAGATTATAAAAAATTAATCTTTATTTAAAAAAAATATTATAATAAAATATATAAATATATAAATATTAGATGTTTTAATTATTATCATATATTTATTATAAAATATATAGGATATAAATTTATATACTACTATTAATAAATAAAATAAAAAAAAATAATAAAAAATTTTTTAATATGTAAATATTAATTTATATAAAAAAATATATATTAAATATTTTAATTTTTATTATTAATTTATTATTTATCTTAATATTATTGAGATTTATAATATAAATAATTTTAAATTATTTTTAATTTATAAAGAATTTAGTAATAAAATTAATAATTATTATTAATTATATTTTAAATATAAAGTTTAGAAGATTATTTATAAATACTTTAAAATATATAATAATTATAAATATTAATAATAAATTTATATAAAATATAACATTTTTATTTAAATAATCCATAAATTATAATTTTTTATTAAATATAAATATTAATATTATTTATAATATTTTATTTTTAAAATTTAAATTTAACTTAAAATATATTAAGATTTTTATTTTAAAAATAACACCTCTTTTAAATAATATTATTAATTTTATTAATTTTAAAAAAATATTTATTAATATATTATTAAATATAATTAACTTATAATATATAAAAATAAAATTATTAGAAAATTTATATCTTATTATTTTTATAAAAAATTTAAAAATATATTATTTTTTAATAAATTTTTAATTTATATTAATTATATCTTAAAATAAATTTAAAAAATAAAATATTTTTACTATATTAAAATTTATTAAAAAATAAAATAAGAAACTTATCCTAATATTTTTTATAAATATTATAAATATAATTTATATTTTTAAAAAAAATATAAAAATTATTATATAATATAATATCTAATAAATTTAAAAAAATATTTTATAATTTATAAATTTAATTCTTTATAAAAAAATTTTTCTAAATATAAATTTAATTCTAATTATAATAATCTTTATTATAAAAACAAAATTCTAAAAAAATTTTATAAAAATTTAAATTAAATTAATCTTAAAATATAATATAATTTAAATAATCTAACTTAAATATTATAAAAATAAAATTAAAATAAATATTTAAATTTAAATATATTTAATTTTATTTTATTAAACAATATCTTATTTTATTTATTTATATTAATAAAATTTTAATTAATATATTACTTAATAATAATATTAAAAATTTTTTTATTAATTTAAAAATAACAAAATATTTTAATTTTTTTATTATAAAACAATCTATATCCATCTCTATTATTATATTTAAAAAAAATCTTTTTAAAATTATTATTAAATAAATTACTTTTTTATTTTTTATTAACAAATATTTTAAATAAATTATAATTAATATTTTTAATATCTTTTATAATTTAGTCTTAAAATACCTATAACTTTACACCCATAATTCTTTAATTAACTAACAAATTAAAACATTTAAATTCTCTTAATATTTCTATACCCAATATAAAAAACAAAAATTTACTAATACTTTTTTTAAATTTAAAAATAAAATTTATTTTTATTTTACTTAATATATATCTAATAAAAAAATTAAAAACTAAATAAAAAACAAATCTTAATTTATTAAATACTTTTTTTTTAAAATTAAAGAACTATAATAAATTACCTAATTTAAAATATCTTTTTAAATTAATTAAAAAAATTAAATAATTTTTAATATACTTTTTAAAAATATATTTTTATTAAAAATTAATTAATTTATATACTATATTTCTTTTAAAGAAAATATTTAATTTAAATTTTTATTTATTTATACATATATTTAAAAAAAAATTAATATATTATATAAATATATTAATAAAAATCTTTATAATAATTATATCTAATTTTTAAATTTTCTAGTAAAATACTTTATTTTTTTTATTTTAAAATTTAATAGAAAATTTTATATTTATATAAATTACTAAAATTTTAATAATATTATTATTAAAGATATAAAACCTCTATTTTTTATTAATAAATTTTTTAATTAATTTATAAAAATTAAAATATTTATAAAACTTAATATTATTAATATATATTATAATATTTAAATTAATTTTAAAAAAAAATAAAAAATAATTTTTAAATATTAATATAAATTCTTTAAATATTGTCACGGCCTCACCATATGCGCTAACTGGATTAGGTAATATGGCTTGGTGTGTCAAATATTCCTATTTTTTAAAAATATCTTATTTTCGAAGTTATTAATATTATAATAATTTAAAAAAAAAAATATACTTTCATTTTTTAATTTATTTATTTTTTATATTAACTAAATATGTGGTATATACTCTTAATAATATATCTTATTTTTATATAATTTATATTTATCTAAATAATAAAAATTATAAATATTAAACTATTTTATATAAGATTTATTATATATATATTTTCTAATAAATAAATAGTTAATTATTAAGTTATTAATAAATACTTTAATAATTTTTTAATAAACAAATAATTAACTATCACATTATTATTTTTTATATAAGAAACTTTATTTATATATATTTATAAATTATATATTTAATTTTTTCTAATTAATAATAATTTATAGTTTTTTTTTAAATTTTATTAATTAACTTTTAAAGTAATTTAATAATATATTATTTATTATTTAATTTATTACTAATTATTATTATATTTTCTATATATAATTTTATTTATTTAATAACATACATAGATCCTCTTTAAAAAATTTAAATAAATAAAATTAAAAAATAAACATAATACTAAAATTATTTTTAACATTTCCTATTTAAGAAATATTAAGTTTAAATATAATATTTTAATTAATCCAACTTTTAAAATAAATAAATAAGAAATATATATTAAATAATAATTTTACTATAAAACTTATAAGAAAAAATCTCTTTATATAATTAATAAATAAATTAATTTAATATTTAAAAGTTATAATTATTAAATTATAAATAAGATTAATTTTCTAACTTAAATTAATTTTATATTTTATAAAAAAAATAAAATTTTAAATATAATAAAGATAAAATTTAAAATATATATTAATAATAATTTAAATAAACAAAAAACTAATATAAATAAAAAATCTACATACATAATATATCAAAAATCTTAATAAAGAAATTATTAATATTATAAATAATATAAATTAAATTAAAATAACCAATATCTTTAAAATTTTAAAAAATTAAAATAATTCTAAAAATACTAACTTAAAAAATAATAAATTTTCAAAAAAAAAAAAAAAAATTCCTCTTCCTCCTCCTTTAATTATTGAATTTTTTTAAAAAGAATTAAAGAGATTTAAAGATTAATAATAATTTATTATTTATTAAACAAAAGTATAATTTAATTATATAAAAAAATAAATAAGTTTTCAAAAAATATTCTATATTAATAATTTTAATAAATTTAATAAAATATTTAAAAAATTTAATTATTTTCTTTAATAGTTTAATACTTATTTTTTATTTTAATTTAATAAGTTCTTTAATAATAAAATTAAAATCTTTTTTATAAAAATATATCTTAATAATATTATCTTTTAAATTTATTTAACTTATTAAAATTATATTAATACTAAGTTTAAAGAAAACCTTAATGTATAAATTATTAAAATCTTTATAAATTATAATATATTTATCATTTTTTTTTAATAATAATATAATAAAGATAATAAAGTTGTTTATATATAATAATAAATTAATAATATTAAATAAATTTATTTTATTCATAACTACTTTTAAGATTTTAATTAACTTATAGTTTTTACTGAATGAAATAAAGATAATTTATATTATTAAGTATATAAAAAACTTAAATTTAAATTCTAATATTACATCTATATCTAAGAAAAAGAATAATGAAACCAAGAATTTAAATCTATAACTTATATATAAATGTAATAATATATTATTAAAATTAATAATATTAATTTTAAAACCTATATTTTCCAGAATAATAATAAGAAGTCTAAGGATTAAAATAATAATAATAATAAAAGGAAATCACAGAATAAAAATAATAATAATCAGAATAAGAATAAAAATTAAAAAAAAGTTAAAGATGGTAATTAAATTTTTAAGTATACTTTTGGATTTGTATTTATAAACTTTAATATTATTTAATATAAATATTTTTATAATTAATCTTTTAAAGAATTAAAATTTAATATTGTAATTTATTAGAAATATAATAAAAAAGAATATATTTAAAATAAATATTTTAAAATATAATAACAGTAATATAATTATTAACTTTAATTTTAATAAAATTAAAATTTTTAAAATATTTTATAATAATAGTTTTTATAATAATAAAACTTAGAAAAACTTTTTAAAAGTATTAATATAAATATAATCTAATATATTCTTTTAAAAGAATAAATAAAAGAAATATAATAATAATTTTTAAAAATCTTTTATAAAATTCTTTCTTAAATATCTAAAAATATTTATATAAATATTTTTAAATCTTTGATTTAAAAGAAAATTATTAAATTATAAATTAATTTGAAATAACCTCTTTTTAATTTATTTATGAAAGAAGAATATTATTGGATTTGGTAAAATTTAATATATAAAGCAAAATATATTTTTTATTATAGAATTTTTTTAAAATAATTTATTTAAATTTATTAATATTATAGAGTTAATTTTATATAAGATATTTAAAATAACCCTACTTTATAAAATCCAAAAATTTATTTTAGAGTAATTGAATATTAATATATTAACTTTAATAATTTTTTTTAAATAATTAATTTCTTTAAAATATATAAATATTTTCTTATTATTTTTAAAAAAGATATTATTAATTCTCTTTTTAATTTTAAATTTAAAAATTCCTTTATTCTTACATAAGAAGATTTTAAAAATTAAAAATATAAACCCTTATCTTTTAATAATAAAAAACTTCTTTCATAAAAACAAATTTATTATTTAAATTATAAAAAACTAATCTTTATTTAGAGAAAATATTATAATAAAGTATATAAATATATAAATATTAAATATCTTAATTATTACTATATATTTATTATAAAATATATAAAATATAAATTTATACACTATTACTAATAAACAAAACAAAAAAAATAATAAAAAACTTTTCAATATATAAACACTAATTTATATAAAAAAATATATATTAAATATTTTAACTTTTATTATTAATTAATTATTTATCCCAACACTATCATAATTTATAAAATAAATAAATTAAAATTTTTTATTATTTATATTTAATTTAATAAGATTAATAAAGATTATTATTAACTATACTTCTATAAGAATATATTTTATATTTTATATAAATACTTTAAAGTTTATAATTATTATAGATAATAATAATAAATATATACTAATTATAAAATTTATATTTAATTTATTAATATTTTTTAATATTTTTTTAAATATAAATATTAATATTATATTTAATATTTTATTTTTTAAATTTAAATTTAACTTAAATTATATTAAGATTATTATTTTTAAAAAAACTTTATAATAAAACAATTTTATAAATTATATTAAATCTGAGAAAATAAATATTAATATATTATTAAAAATAATAATTTATTATTTTATAAAATATATATTTACTTAAAAAAAAATATATATATATATTATTATTAAAATATAAAATTATTATTTTTTAATAAATTTCTATTTTATTTAAATTATATTTATAATTAAATTAAAAGAATTAAATATTTTTATTATATAAAAATATATTTAATAAAAAAGTTATAATTTTTTGAAAAATTTATAAAGAATATAAAAAAACCTAAGAAAATTATTTTTTATTTTATATACAAAAAAACCATATATATTTAAAAAAATTTTAAAAAATATTATTAATTAAAATATTAAAGATAATATAATAATTTAAATAAACTATTTACTATCCAAATCTTTAAAAATATCTTTTTATAAAAAAATTTTTATATATATAATTTTAATTATAATAACTTTTACTATAAAGATAAAGTCTTAAAAAAATTTTATAAAAATTTAAATTAAATTAACTTTAAAATATAATATAACCTAAATAATTTAATTTAAATATTATAAAAATAAAATTTAATTAATTATCTAAACTTAAATATATTTAATTTTACTTTATAAAATAATATTTTATTTTATTTGCTTATATTAATAAAATTTTAATTAATATATTATTTAATAATAATATTAAAGATTTTTTTATTAATTTAAAAATAATAAAACGCTTTAATTTTTTTATTATAAAATAATTTATATTTATTTTTATTATTATATTTAAAAAAGATTTTTTTGGAATTGTTATTAAACAAGTTATTTTTTTATTCTTTATTAATAATTATTTTAAATAAATTATAATTAATATTTTTAATACCTTTTATGATTTAGTCTTAGAATATTTATAACTTTACAATTATAATCTTTTAATTAATTAATAGATTAGAATACTTAAATTTTCTTGATATTTTTGTATATAATATAAAAAACAAAAACTTATTAATATTCTTTTTAAATTTAAAAAAGAAGTTTATCTCTATTTTATTTAATATATATCTGATAAAAAAATTAAAAGTAAAATAAAAAATAAATTTTGATTTATTAAATACTTTCTCTTTAAAACTAAAAAATTATAATAAATTACCTAATCTAAAATATTTTTTTAAATTAATTATAAAAACTAAGTAATTTTTAATGTACCTCTTAAAAACATATTTTTATTAAAAATTAATTAATTTATATATTATATTTTTTTTAAAAAAGATATTTAATTTAAATTTTTATTAATTTATATATATACTTAGGAAAAAACTGATGTATTGCATAAATATATTGACAAAAATCTTTATAATAAATATATTTAAATTCTTTAGTAAAATATCTTATTTTTTTTGTTCTAAAACTTAATAAAAAATTTTATATCTGTATAAATTATTAAAACTTTAATAATATTATTATTAAAGATATAAGACCTTTATTTTTTATTAATAAATTTTTTAATTGGTTTATAAAAACTAAGATATTTATAAAATTTAATATTATTAATATTTATTATAATATATAAATTAATTTTAAAAAAAAATGAAAAATAACTTTTAAATATTAATATAGATTTTTTAAATATATAATTATATTTTTTAAACTAATTAATATTTTTATATTTTTTTAAACTTTTATAAATTATATTTTATAAAAATATATAGATATTATTTATATAATTTATTTTAATAATATCTTTATTTTTAATAAAATATTAAAAAAATATAAATAATATATTAATTTTATATTTTTTATTTTTTTAATAATATAATTTATATTATATATTGGAAAAATTTGAATTTACTATTATAAAATACAAATTCTTTAAAACTATAATAATATTTAATAAAATAAAAATAAATTTAAAAAAAATTTAAATTATTTAAAAATAATTTTTTCTAAATAAAATTAAGAAAGTATAATTATTTTTAAAATTATATAATTATTATTAATAATTTATCTAAAAATATAATTTTATATTATCTACCTTTATTAAACTTATTAAGAAATAAATTAAATTTAAAATAATATTTAAAAAAATTTAAATTTTTAATATTTTTAAAACTATATTTATTTTTATTTTAATTTTTAAAATCTATAATTTAACTTTACTTATTAAAATTAAAACTAATATTTTAATTATAACTTTTAAAACATATTTTTTATAATTATATTTTGATAAAATATAATACTTTATTGTTTATATCTTTTATAAATTTAATATTATTTAATTATAATATATTATTTATAATAAAGAATTTATAATTATAATAAAAATATATTATAAATAATAACTTTATTTTAAAATAAAAGAATTTTTTATTATTTTTTTTAATTATAAAAATTTTATTTACTTTTTAACTATAAAAAAATTTAATAAATAATAAATTTAATAATAAAAATTATTTTATAAATTTAATATAAAAATTATTTATTTTAAAAAAAAAAAAAATATTTTTATTAATATTATTAGTTATTATATTAATTTTATAAAAAAAATAGAATTAAATAAAGAAATTATTTTTAAAAAATAAAATCTTTATATTATTATTAATAAATCTCTTAATTTTATTATATATATTATAAAAGATACTTTTAAAAAAAAATTTATTAAAAATTATTAGTAAGATGTTGTGGTATATTAAATCTTTAAAAAATTTTTAAATTTTTTTTAATATTTTAAATTAAAAGATAAAATTATTTTTTTCCAAAATACTTTCTATATTTTTTTAAAAAATTTATAAAAAAAAATTATTTTTTAATATTATAATTTACTAGTATATAGATATTTAAATATTAATAAAATTTAAAATCTTATTATTAAAATTTATTATTAATTTAAAATATATAAATATATTAAAAAATATATTAAAATATATAATATATATTATAAAAATAA
This sequence comes from Orbilia javanica, assembly GCA_036872735.1. Lineage (NCBI taxonomy): Eukaryota > Fungi > Ascomycota > Orbiliomycetes > Orbiliales > Orbiliaceae > Orbilia > Orbilia javanica. The sequence goes on along the minus strand of JAVHNR010000015.1, from coordinate 17,555 downwards.
ATTTAATTAATATAAATCTTATAAAATTTTTAAATTTTATAATATTTCTAGTATATTTTTTAAAAAAGTCTTCTATAACTTTATTTAAAAAATGCTATAAATTTAAAATTTATTAATAAATTTTTTATATAACAAAATATTAATTATAATTTATAAATTTTCCAAAATAATTATTTTTATACCTTAAAATAATTAATAAAGAAGTGTAAAATTTTAATAAATTTATTATTAATATATTTTTTTTAAATATAAAATTTAATAAAAATATATTTATAATTATAATATATTTTTTATTAATAAATATTAGTAATTTTTAATAAATTAAACAAAAATTAAACTTAATATTACTACTAAAATTTATTTATAAATTAATAAAATTTTTAAATAGTTAATTTAAATTTTAGAAATTTATCTTAAAAGTTTTTTAAATTATATATAAAATAATTAAATACTTTTATTACTTTTTATTAAATTTATATATAACACTTTCTAATATTTAATAATTAAAATAATACTATATAAAGTTTTATATAATTAAATATTAAAAGCTTTTTTACTTTTAATTATACTTAAAAAATTTATACCCTAAGTAGAAGAATATATAAAAAAAATATAAAATTTTTATAATATCTTTAAAAAAGATTTATAATTTTCTTAAAAAAAAATAATTTATTATTATAATTATAATTATATAAATATTTTTATTTTAAAAAAAAAAAATAAAATATATTTACTTATTTAAAATCTAAAAATAAAATACTTTTATAAAAAATTTAATTATTAGAAATTTAGCTTATATATAATTAAAAAAAAATTAAAAAAATATTAATATAAATTAAATATATCTAGATTTTTAAAGATTTATTAAATTTTTTATATTTTAGTTTTAGAATTAGTATTTTTTAATTTATAAAAAAACTTTAATATTAATAAAATTAAATTTAAAAATTATACTAAATATAAAATTAATAAAATTTTTAATAATTTAAATAAAAATAATAAATACCTAATATAATAATTTTAACTCTATAACCTAAAACATAATTCTTAATAATTAAAAAAGAATATTTTATTTTAATTTATATAAACTTATTTTAAATATACTTAGATTTTTATACAACAAAAAGTCTTAAAATTAAAAAGAAAATATAGATATTTTAAAAAAAATTAAAATTAAAAAAATAATTTATAATATTTTTTATTTATATTTACTTTTATAAACATTTTTTATTATATATATATGTTATTAAATATTAGTAATATATTTTATCCTAATATTTTTTTTTTGTTTTTAAATTTTATAATATCTTTTTTAAAATATTTTTATATGTTAACTATATATTATATATATTTAGTTATAAAGTATGAATCTACTTTTTCAACTAATAAATATTAAAAATTAAAAACTTTATAAATACAAAAAAATTAATTTAATAAAATATATTTATTTTATATTTAAGTTAATATTAAAAATATAAAAAAAGAGATTAAATAAACAAATTTTTTTAATAAATAATTTTTTCTATAACTAGAATTTTTTAATTTCTTAGAATAATTACCTTATTTATTAATAATTAAGTTAAATTATCATTAAAATAATAATCTACTAGTTTGGTAATTGTATTTGTAAAATTTTTCCCTTTTTTTAAAATCTTATTAACTTAAATTTCTATAATTAGTTTTTAATTTATATAAACTATACTTTTCTTATATTTTTTTTCAATAATTTTTAATTCTTTTTCTTTTTAAATAATTTTGGATTATAATTAAATAAAATTCTTAAATAATTATATAAAATAATTTTTTATTTTAATAAACTTTTTAATCTTTTAATAATATAATATATTAATATGTTCTACTATAAATATATTAAAACAAATATTTTAAAAAAATTATAAAAAATAATTTATATAAAATTATATTATAATTCTTTTTTTTATTTATAATATAAATTTAATATCTAATAATATACCTAAAAGAAAATATTATAATATAATATATAAGTTTTTTATTAATATAATAATTATATATAATTATTATAATCTTAAAATAATCTTTAAATTTTATAAGAAAATCTTATATTTTTTTAATAAAAAAATATTATATTTTTTTTTTAATCTTTTTTTTAATTTTTTTAATTTTAATTTTTAAATATAATTTAAGCTTATAATAATAAAATATATTAAATTAATTTTTATATTATAAATATAAAAAAAATATTTATTAATTTAAATTTTAATTTTATTTTAATAATAAAATTCTATTATTTTATAATTATCTTATTTATATAATTTATTTTTTATAAAATATAATTTCTTTATATTATATTTTTTATATAATATAATTTTTTTATATTATAGAATTTTTATTAATTTATTTTTATATATTTATTTTATTATATAAAATTTTTCTCTATAAAAATTTTTTTTATATAATTTTATTTTTTAAAGAAAATCTTGTACAAAATAAAAAATTTTTTTTAAGATTCAATCTATTTATAAAAAAATTTTATATATAAAATTTTCTATTAGAAATTTTTTGTATAAAAAAAAAATAATATTATGGTTTTACTATATATACTAACTAAATTAGATAATATAATTTAATATATTAAATATTTTTATTTTTTAAGAATATCTTATTTTTAAAATTATTAATATTATAATAATTTAGAAAAAAAAAATATACTTTTATTTTTTAATTTATTTATTCTTTATATTAATTAAGCATATAATATATGTTTTTAATAATACATCCTGTTTTTATATAATTCATATTTATTCAAATAATAAAAATTATAGGTATTAGACTATTTTATATAAAGTTTATTATATATATATTTTTTAATAAATAAATAGTTAACTATTAAGCTATTAATAAATACTTTAATAATTTTTTAATAAACAAATAACCAACTATTATATTATTATCTTTTATATGAGAAACTTTATTTATATATATTTGTAAATTATGTATTTAATTTTTTCTAATTGATGATAATTTATGGTTTTCTTTTAAATTTCATTAATTAATTTTTAAAATAATTTAATAGTATATTATTTATTACCCAATTTATTACTAATTATTATTATATTTTTTATGTATAATTTTATTTATTTAATAATATATATAAATTTCCTTTAAAAGATTTAAGTAAATAAAATTGAGAAATAAGTATAGTACTAGAGCTGTTCTTGGCATTTCCTATTTGGGAAATACCAGGCCCAGGTGTAACATAAATTTTAAAAATTAAAATAAAAATAAATATAATTTTAAAGATATCAAAAACTTAAATTTTTTTAAATATTATTTTAAACTTAATTTATTTTTTAATAAATTTAATAAAGGTAAATAATATAAAACTATATTTTTGTCACAGCCTCACCATATATACTAACTGGATTAAGTAATATGGCTTAACATATCAAATATTCCTATTTCTTAAGAATATTTTATTTTTAAAGTTATTAATATTATAATAATTTAAAAAAAGAAAATATACTTTCATTTCTTAATTTATTTATTTTTTATATTAGTTAAATATATAATATATATTTTTAATAATATATTTTATTTTTATATAATTTATGTTTATTTAAATAATAAAAATTATAAATATTAAAGTATTTTATATAAAATTTATTATATATATATTTTTTAATAAATAAATAATTAATTATTAAGCTATTAATAAATATTTTAATAATTTTTTAATAAATAAATAATTAATTATTATATTATTATTTTTTATATAAGAAATTTTATTTATATATATTTATAAATCATATATTTAATCTTTTTTAATTAATAATAATTTATAGTTTTTTTTTAAACTTTATTAATTAATTTTTAAAGTAATTTAATAATATATTATTTATTATTTAATTTATTATTAATTATTATTATATTTTTTATATATAATTTTATTTATTTAATAATATATATAAATCCTTTTTAAAAAATTTAAATAAATAAAATTAAAAAATAAATATAATGTTAAAATTATTTTTAATATTTTTTATTTAGGAAATATTAAGTTTAAATATAATATTTTAATTAATCTAATTTTTAAAATAAATAAATAAAAAATATATATTAAATAATAATTTTATTATAAAATTTATAAAAAAAAATTTTTTTATATAATTAATAAATAAGTTAATTTAATATCTAAAAGTTATAATTATTAAATTATAAGTAAAGTTAACTTCCTAATTTAAATTAACTTTATATTTTATAAAAAAAATAAAATTTTAAATATAATAAAAATAAAATTTAAAATACATATTAATAATAACTCAAATAAATAAAAGATTAACACAAATAAAAAATTTATATATATAATATATTAAAAATTTTAATAAAAAAATTATTAATATTATAGATAATATAAGTTAAATCAAAATAACTAATATTTTCAAAATCTTAAAAGATTAAAATAACCTTAAAAGTATCAATTTAAAAAATGGTGGATTTTTAAAAAAAAAAAGAAAAATTTTTTTTTTTTTTTTAATTATTAAATTTTTCTAAAAAGAATTAAAAAAATTTAAAAATTAATAATAATTTATTATTTATTAAACAAAAGTATAATTTAATTATATAAAAAAATAAATAAACTTTTAAAAAATATCTTATATTAATAATTTTAATAAATTTAATAAAATATTTAGAAAATTTAATTATTTTTTTTAATAACTTAATACCTACTTCTTACTTTAATTTAATAAATTTTTTAATAATAAAACTAAAATTTTTTTTATAAAAATATATTTTAATAATATTATTTTTTAAACTTATCTAACTTATTAAAATTATATTAATATTAAATTTAAAAAAAATTTTAATGCACAAATCATTAAAATTTTTATAAATTATAATATATTTATTATTTTTTTTTAATAATAATATAACAAAAATAATAAAGTTACTTATATATAATAATAAATTAATAATATTAAATAAACTTACTTTATTTATAATTATTTTTAAAACTTTAATTAATTTATAATTCTTATTAAATAAAATAAAGATAATTTGTATTATTAAATATATAAAAAATTTAAGTCTAAATTTTAACATTATATCTATACCTAAGAAAAAAAATAATAAGATTAAAGATTTAAATTTATGATTTATATGTAAATATAATAATATATTATTAAGATTAACAACATTAATTTTAAAACTTATACCTTTTAAAATAATAATAAGAAATTTAAGAATTAGAATAATAATAATGATAAAAGAAAATTATAAAACAAAAATAATAATAATTAAAATAAAAATAAAAATTAAAAGAAAGTTAAAGATAATGGTTAGATTTTTAAATATACTTTTAAACCTATATTTATAGATTTTAATATTATTTAATATAAATATTTTTATAATTAACTTTTTAAAAAATTAAAATCTAATACTATAATTTATTAAAAATATAATAAAGAAAGATATACCCAAAATAAATATCTTAAAATATAATAATAATAATATAATTATTAATTTTAATTTTAATAAAACCAAAATTTCTAAAATACTTTATAATAATAATTTTTATAATAATAAAATTTAAAAAGACTTTTTAAGAATATTAATATAAATATAATTTAATATATTCTTTTAAAAGAACAAATAAAAAAAATATAATAATAATTTTTAAAAGCTTTTTATAAAATTTTCTTTTAAATATCTAAAGATATTTATATAAATATTTTTAAATTTTTAACTTAAAAAAAAGTTATTAAATTATAAATTAATTTAAAATAATTTTTTTTAATTTATTTATAAAAGAAAAATATTATTAAATTTAATAAAATTTAATATATAAAGTAAAATATATTTTTTACTATAAAATTTTCTCAAAACAACTTATTTAAATTTATTAATACTATAGAATTAACTTTATATAAAATATTTAAAATAATTTTATTTTATAAAATCCAAAAATTTATCTTAAAATAATTAAATATTAATATATTAACTTTAACAACCTTTTTTAAATAATTAATCTTTTTAAAATATATAAATATTTTTTTATTATTCTTAAAAAAAATATTATTAATCTTTTTTTTAATTTTAAATCCAAAAATTTTTTTATTTTTATATAAAAAAATTTTAAGAATTGGAAATATAAACTTTTATCTTTTAATAATAAAGAATTTTTTTTATAAAAATAAATTTATTATTTAAATTATAAAAAATTAATCTTTATTTAAAAAAAATATTATAATAAGATATATAAATATATAAATACTAAATATCTTAATTATTATTATATATTTATTATAAAATATATAAAATATAAACTTATATATTATTATTAATAAACAAAATAAAAAAAATAATAAAAAGTTTTTTAATATATAAATACTAATTTATATAAAGAAATATATACTAAATATTTTAATTTTTATTATTAATTAATTATTTATTTTAATATTATTATAATTTATGAAATAAATAAATTAAAATTTTTTATTATCTATATTCAATTTAGTAAAATTAATAAAGATTATTATTAATTATATTTTTATAAGAATATATTTTATATTTTATATAAATATTTTAAGGTTTATAATTATTATAGATAATGGTGGTAAATGTATATTAATTATAAAATTTATATTTAATTTATTAATATTTTTTAATATTTCTTTAAATATAAATATTAATATTATATTTAATATCTTATTTTTTAAATTTAAATTTAATTTAAATTATATTAAGATTATTATCTCTAAAAAAATTTTATAGTAAAATAATTTTATAAATTATATTAAATCTAAGAAAATAAATGTTAATATAGTATTAAAAATAACAATTTATTATTTTATAAAATATATATTTACTTAAAAAAAAAGATATATACATATTATTATTAAAATATAAAATTATTATTTTTTAATAAACTTTTATTTTATTTAAATTATGCTTGTAATTAAATCAAGAAAATTAAATATCTTTATTATATAAAAATATATTTAATAAAAAGGTTATAATTTTTTAAAAAACTTATAAAAAATGTAAAAAGATTTGAAAAAATTATTTTTTATCTTATATGTAAAAAAATTATATATATTTAAAAAAATTTTAAAAAATATTGTTGATTAAAATATTAAAAATAATATAATAATTTAAATAAATTATTTATTATTTGAATTTTTAAAAATATTTTTTTATAAAAAGATTTTTATATATATAATTTTAATTATAATAATCTTTATTATAAAAGTAAAATTTTAAAAAAATTTTATAAAAATTTAAATTAAATTAACTTTAAAATATAATATAACTTAAATAATCTAGTTTGAATATTATAAAAATAAAATTTAATTAATTATTTAAATTTAAATATATTTAACTTTATTTTATAAAATAATATCTTATTTTATTTATTTATATTAACAAAACTTTAATTAATATATTATTTAATAATAGTGTTAAAGATTTTTTTATTAATTTGAAAATAATAAAATATCTTAACTTTTTTATTATAAAATAATCTGTATTTATTTTTATTATTATATTTAAAAAAGACTTCTTTAGAATTATTATTGAATAAGTTATCTTTTTATTTCTTATTAACAATTATCTTAAATAAATTATAATTAATATTTTTAATATTTTTTATAATTTAGTTTTAAAATACCTATAGCTTTACAATTATAATTTTTTAATTAATTAATAAGTTGGAATATTTAAATTTTCTTAATATTTCTATATATAATATAGAAAACAAAAACTTATTAATACTTCTTTTAAATTTAAAAAAGAAGTTTATCTTTATTTTATTTAATATATATCTGATAAAGAAATTAAAAATAAAATAAAAAATAAACTTCAATTTATTAAATACTTTTTTTTTAAAATTAAAGAATTATAATAAATTACTTAATTTAAAATATTTTTTTAAATTAATTATAAAAATCAAGTAGTTTTTAATATACTTCCTAAAAACATATTTTTATTAAAAATTAATTAATTTATATATTATATCCTTTTTAAAGAAAGTATTTAATTTAAATTTTTATTAATTTATATATATATTTAGAAAAAAATTAATATATTATACAAATATATTAATAAAAATCTTTATAATAGATATATCTAATTTTTAAATTCTTTAGTAAAATATTTTATTCTTTTTATTTTAAAATTTAATAAAAAATTTCATATCTGCATAAATTATTGAAGCCTTAATAATATTATTATTAAAAATATAAGATTTTTATTTCTTATTAATAAATTTTTTAATTGGTTTATAAAAGCTAAAATATTTATAAAATTTGATATTATTAATATTTACTATAATATATAAATTAATTTTAAAGAAAAATAAAAAATAGTTTTTAAATGCTGATATAAATTTTTTAAATATATAATTATATTCTTTAAATTAATTAATATTTTTGTATTTTTTTAAATTTTCATAAATTATATTTTATAAGAATATATAGATATTATTTATATAATTTACTTTAATAATATTTTTATCTTTAATAAAATATTAAAAAAATATAAATAATATATTAATTTTATACTTTTTATCTTTTAATAATATAATTTATATTATATATTAAAAAAATTTAAATTTATTATTATAAAATATAAATTCTTTAAAATTATAATAATATTTAATAAAATAAAAATAAATTTAAAAAAAATTTAAACTATTTAGAAATAACTTTTCTTAAATAAAATTAAAGAAATATAATTATTTTTAAAATTATATAATTACTATTAATAATTTATTTAAAAATATAATTTTATATTATTTATTTTTACCAAATTTACTAAAAAATAAATTAAATTTGAAATAATATTTAAAAAAATTTAAGTTTTTAATATTTTTAAAATTATATTTATCTTTATTTTAATTTTTAAAATCTATAATTTAACTTTATCTATCAAAATTAAAATTGATATTTTAATTATAATTTTTAAAATATACTTTTTATAACTATATTTTAATAAAATATAATATCCCATTATTTATATTTTTTATAAATTTAATATTATTTAATTATAATATACTATTTATAATAAGAAATTTATAACTATAATAAAAATATATTACAAATAATAATTTTATTTTAAAATAAAAGAATTTTTTATTATTTTTTTTAATTATAAAAACTTTATTTACTTTTTAATTATGAAAGAATTTAATAAATAATAAATTCAATAATAAAAATTACTTTATAAATTTAATATAAAAATCATTTATTTTAAAAAAAAAAAAAATACCTTTACCAACACTATTAACCATCACACTAATTTTATAAAAAAAATAAAACCAGATAAAAAAACTATTTTTAAAAAATAAGACCCTTATATTATCATTAATAAATCTCTTAATTTTATTATATATACTATAAAAGATATTTTTAAAAAAAAAACTTATTAAAAATTACTAATAAAATATTGTAATATGCTGAATTTTCGAAAAATTTTTAAATCTTTTTTAATATTTTAAATTAAAAGATAGAATTATTTTTTTCTAAAATACTTTCTATATTTTTTTAAAAAACTTATAGAAAGAAGTTATCTCCTAATATTATAATTTATTAATATATAAATATCTAAGTATTAATAAAATTTAAAATCTTATTATTAAAACTTACTACTAGTTTAAAATACATAAATATATTAAAAAATATATTAAAATATATAATATATATTATAAAAATAAATTTAATTAATATAAATTTTATAAAATTTTTAAACTTTATAATATTTTTAATATATTTTTTAAAAAAGTCTTTTACAATTTTATTTAAAAAATACCGCAAACTTAAGATTTATTAATAAATTTTTTATATAATAAAATATTAATTATAATTTATAAATTTTCCAAAATAATTATTTTTATATTTTAAAATAACTAATAAAGAAGTATAAAATTCTAATAAATTTATTACTAATATGTTTTTTTTAAATATAAAATTTAATAGAAATATATTTATAACTATAATATACTTTTTATTAATAAATATTAATAATTTTTAATAAATTAAATAAAAATTAAGTTTAATATTACTATTAAAATTTATCTATAAATTAATAAAACTTTTAAATAATTAATTTAAATTTTAGAAATTTATTTTAAAAGTTTTTTAAATTATATATAAAATAATTAAATATTTTTATTATTTTTTACTAAATTTATATATAATACTTTTTAACACTTAACAACCAAAATGACATTATATAAAATTTTATGTAATTAAATATTAAAAGCCTTTTTATTTTTAATTACACCTAAGGAATTTATGCCCTAAATAAAAAAATATATAAAAAAAATATAAAATTTTTATAATATCCTTAAAAAAGATTTATAATTTTTTTAAAAAAAAATAATTTATTATTATAATTACAATCATATAAATACTTTTATTTTAAAAAAAAAAAATAAAATATATTTATTTATTTAAAATCTAAAAATAAAATATTTTTATAAAAAATTTAGTTATTAGAAATTTAGCTTATATATAATTAAAAAAAAATTAAAAAAATATTAATATAAATTAAATATATTTAAATTTTTAAAGATTTATTAAATTTTTTATGTTTTAGTTTTAGAATTAATACTTTTTAATTTATAAAAAAACTTTAATATTAATAAAATTAAGTTTAAAGATTACATTAAATATAAAATTAATAAGATTTTTAATAATTTAAATAAAAATAATAAATATTTAGTATAATAATTTTAACCCTATAATTTAAAAAATAACTCTTAATAATTAAAAAAAAATATTTTATTTTAATTTATATAAACTTATCTTAAACAAATTCAAATTCCTATATAATAAAAAATCTTAGAATTAAAAAAAAAATATAAATATCTTAAAAAAAATTAAAATTAAAAAGATAATTTATAATATTTTCTATTTATATTTATTTTTATAAATACCTTTTATTATATATATATATTATTAAGTATTAATAATATATTTTATTTTAATATTTCTTCTTTATTTTTAAACCTTATAATATTTTTTCTAAAATATTTTTATATATTAGTTATATATTATATATATTTAGTTATAAGATATAAATCCACTCTCTTAACTAATAAATATTAAAAGTTAAAAATTTTATAAACACAAAAAAATCAATTTAATAAAATATATTTATTTTATATTTAAATTAATATTAAAAATATAAGAAAAAAGATTAAATAAATAAATTTTTTTAATAAATAATTTCTTCTATAATTAAAATCTTTTGATTTTTTAAAATAATTATTTTATTTATTAATAATTAAGTTAAATCATTATTAAAATAATAATTTACTAATTTAATAATTATATTTGCAAGATTTTTCTTTTTTTCTAAAATTTTATTAATTTAAATTTTTATAATTAATTTTTAATTTATATAAATTATATTTTTTTTATATTTTTTTTTAATAATTTCTAATTTTTTCTTTTTTTAAATAATTTTAGATTATAATTAAACAGAATTTTTAAATAATTATATAAGATAATTTTTTATTTTAATAAGTTCTTTAGTTTTTTAATAATATAGTATATTAATATACTTTACTATAAATATATTAAAATAAATATTTTAAAAAAATTATAAAAAATAATTTATATAGAATTATATTATAATTTTCTTTTCTACTTATAATATAAATTTAATACTTAATAATATATTTAAAAAAAATATTATAATATAGTACATAAGTTTTTTATTAATACAATAATTACATATAATTACTGTAATCTTGAAATAATCTTTAAATTTTATAAGAAAATTTTATACTCTCTTAGTAAAAAAATATTATATTTTTTTTTTTAACTTTTTTTTTAATTTTTTTAATTTTAATTTTTAAATATGATTTGAGTTTATAATAGTAAAATATATTAAATTAATTTTTATATTATAAATATAAAAAAAATATTTATTAATTTAAATTTTAATTTTATTTTAATAATAAAATTTTATTATTTTATAATTATTTTATTTATATAATCTATTTTTTATAAAATATAATTCTTTTATATTATATTTTTTATATAATATGATTTTTTTATATTATAGAATTTTTATTAATTTATTTTTATATATTTATTTTATTATATAAGATTTTTTTTTATAGGAATTTTCTTTATATAATTTTATTTTTTAGAGAAAATTTTGTATGGGATAAAAAAATTTTTTTAAGATTTAATCTATCTATAAAAAGATTTTATATATAAAATTTTTTATTAGAAATTTTTTATATAAAAAAAGGAGATAGTGTTATAGCTTTATTATATATATTAATTAAATTAAATAATATAACTTAACATATTAAATATTTTTATTTTTTAAAAATATCTTATTTTTAAAATTATTAATATTATAATAATTTAAAAAAAGAAAATATATTTTCATTTCTTAATTTATTTGTTTTTTATATTAGTTGAATATATGATATATACTTTTAATAATATATCTTATTTTTATATAATTTATATTTATTCAAATAATAAAAATTATAAATATTAAATTATTTTATATAAAATTTATTATATATACATTTTCTAATAGATAAATAATTAATTATTAAATTATTAATAAATATTTTAATAATTTTTTAATAAATAAATAATTAATTATTATATTATTATTTTTTATATAAGAAATTTTATTTATATATATTTATAAATTATATATTTAATTTTTTCTAATTAATAGTAATTTATAATTTCTTTTTAAATTTTATTAATTAACTTCTAAAGTAATTTAATAGTATACTATTTATTATTTAATTTATTACCAATTATTGTTATATTTTTTATATATAATTTTATTTGTTTGATAATATATATAGATCCCCTTTAAAAGACTTAAGCGAATAAAATTAAGAAATAAGTATAGTGCTAAAGCTGTTCTTGGCATTTCCTATTTGGGAAATACCGGGCCCAGGTGTAACAATTTTTAAATAAAATATTAATAATAATTATATAATCTTAAAAATAATTATATTTCTTTAACTTTATTTAAAAAAAGTTATTTTTAAATAACTTAAACCTTCTTTAAATCTATTTTTATTTTATTAAATATAATTATAATTTTAAGGAATTTGTATTTTATAATAGTAAATTTAGATTTTTCTAATATATAATATAAATTATATTGTTGAAAGATAAAGAATATAAAATTAATATATTATTTATATTTTTTTAATATTTTATTAAAAATAAAGATATTATTAAAATAAATTATATAAATAATATCTATATATTCTTGTAAGATATAATTCATAAAAACTTAGAAAGATATAAGAATATTAATTAATTTAAAAAATATAATTATATATTTAAAAAGTTTGTATTAGTATTTAAAAACTATTTTTTATTTTTCTTTAAAATTAATTTAAATATTATAATAAATATTAATAATATTAAATTTCATAAATATCTTAACTTTTATAAGTTAATTAAAAGATTTATTAATAAGAAATAAGGGTCTTATATCCTTAATAATAATATTATTAAGATTTTGATAATTTATACAAATACAAAGTTTTTTATTAAACTTTAGAATAAAAAGAATAAAATATCTTATTAAAAAATTAAAAAATTAGATATATTTATTATAAAAATTTTCATTAATATATTTATATAATATATTAATCTCTTCTTAAATACATATATAAATTAATAAGAATTTAAATTAAATACCTTCTTTAAAAAAAATATAATATATAAATTAATTAATTTTTAATAAAAATATATTTTTAAATAATATATCAAAGATTATACAATTTTTATAATTAATTTAAAAAAATATTTTAAATTAAGTAATTTATTATAATTCTTTAATTTTAAAAAAAAAATATTTAATAAATTAAGATTTATTTTTTATTTAATTTTTAATTTTTTTATCAGATATATATTAAATAAAATAAAGATAAACTTCTTTTTTAAATTTAGAAGTAATATTAATAAATTTTCATTTTTTATATTATGTATAAAAATATTAAGAGAATTTAAATATTCTAACTTATTAATTAATTAAAGAATTATAGTTATAAAGTTATAGATATTTTAAAATTAGATTATAAGAAGTATTAAAAATATTAATTATGATTTATTTAAGATATTTATTAATAAAAAGTAAGAAAATGGCTTGTTTAATGATAATTCTAAGAAAATCTCCTTTAAATATAATAATAAAAATAGATATAAATTATTTTATAATAAAAAAATTAAAACATTTTACCATTTTCAAATTAATAAAAGAGTTTTTAGTACTACTATTAAATAATACATTAATTAAAGTTCTATTAATATAAATAAATAAAATAAGATATTATTTTATAAAATAAAATTAAATATATTTTAATTTAAATATTAATTTTAATTTTATTTTTATAATATTTAAGCTAGATTATTTAAATTATATTATATCTTAAGACTAATTTAATTTAAATTCTTATAAAAATTTTTTGGAATTTTTCTTTCGTAGTAGAAATTATTATAATCAAAATTGGAGTTATATTCATAAAAGTTTTTTTATAAAGAGGTATTTTTAGGGATTTAAATAGTTAGTAATTTATCTAGATCATAAAATTAATTTAGATATTATACTTCATAATAAAATTTAAGATTTTTTTAAAAGTTTATAATATTATTATACTAAAAATAGTATATAATAATGAAAAGTTTTTTAAAAATTATATTATTATAAATTTCTAAACAATAAAAATATATTATTTATTAAATTTAAATATAAATATAGTTTTTATAAAATAAAAATTTATTAAAAAATAAATATTTAACATTCTATTAATAATATATATATTTTTTTAATTTATAATAAATGATATTTTTATGAATATAAAAGTAATTTTTTTTAATAATAAATTAATAAATATTTTCTTGGAAATGGTATAATTAATAAAATTATTCTAATAAGATATTAATATTAAAATAATAATTTTAATAAATTTTAAGTTAAATCTAGGTTTTAAAGGTAAAATATTGAAAATAATATTAATATCTATATTTAATAAAGAATTATAATTTATTGATTATTTAAATAAAAATATTATATCTTATATAGGTTTACCACTAATATCTATAATTATTATATATCTTAAAATATTTATAAATAATTTTCTAAACTTTATATTTAAAATATAATTAATAATGGTTATTAGTTCTATTACTAAATTTTTTATAAATTAAGGATAATTTAAAATTATTTATATTATAAATCTTAACAGTATCAAGATAAATAATAAATTAATAATAAAAATTAAAATATTTAGTATATATTTCTTTATATAAATTAATATTTATATATTAAAAAATTTCTTATTATTTTTTTATTTTATCTATTAATAATAATATATAAATTTATATCTTATATATTCTATAATAAATATATAATAATAATCAAGATATCTAATATTTATATATTTATATATCTTATTATAATATTTTTTTTAAGTAAAAATTAATTTTTTATAATTTAAACAACAAATTTATCTTTATAAAAAAGGTTTTTTATTATTAAAAAATAAAAGTTTATATTTTTAATTTTTAAAGTTTTTTTATATAAAAACAAAAGAGTTTTTAGATTTTAAATTAAAAAAAAAATTAATAATTTTTTTTTTAAATTTAGAAAAAATAAGGAAATATTTATATATATTTAAAAAATTAATTTTTTAAATAAATTTATTAATATTAATATATAAATATTTAATAATAATTTGTAAGTAAATTCTAAGATTTTATAAAATAGAATTAATTTAAATATTTTATGTAAAGTAAATTTTATAATATTGATAAGTTTAAATAAATTATTTTAAAAAAGTTTTATAATAAAAAATATATTCTACGTTATATATTAAATTTTATTAAATTTAATAATATTTTTTTTGGTAGGTAGATTAAAAAGAGGTTATTCTTGTTTAATTTGTGATTTAATAATTTCTTTTTAAATTAAAGATTTAGAAATATTTATATAAATATTTTTAAATATTTAAAAAAGAGTTTTATATAAAACTTTTAAAAATTATTATTATATTTCTTTTATTTATTTTTTAAAAGAAATATATTAAATTATGTTAATATTAATACTTTTAAAAGGTTTTTCTAAATTTTATTATTATGGAGGTTATTACTATAAAGTATTTCAAAAATTTTGGTTTTATTAAAATTAAAATTAATAATTATATTATTATTATAAATTGGGATATTTGTTTTAAATATATCTTTTTTTATTATAATTTTAATAAATTAAGATATTAGATTTTAATTTTTTAGAAAGTTAATTATAAAAATATTTGTATTAAATAATATTAAGGTTTATAAATACTAATTTAAAGGTATATTTAAAAATTTAGCTATTATCTTTATTCTTTTTCTAATTTCTATTATTCTTATTCTGATTATTATTGTTTTTATTTTATAATTTTCCTTTATTATTATTATTATTCTGATTCTTAAATTTCTTATTATTATTTTGGAAGATACAAATTTTAAAATTAATATTGTTAATTTTAATAATATGTTATTATATTTATATATAGGTTATAAGTTTAAGTTCTTAGTTTTATTATTTTTTTTTCTAGATATAAATATAATATTAAAATTTAGATTTAAATCTTTTATATATTTGGTAATATAAGTTGTTTTTATCTTATTTAATAAGAATTATAAATTAATTAAATTCTTGGAAATAATTATAAATAAAATAAATTTATTTAATATTACTAATTTATTATTATATATAAGTAATTTTATTGTTTTTATTATATTATTATTAAAGGAAAAAGATAAAAGTATTATATTTATTAAAAGTTTTAATAATTTAGAAATCAAGATTATTGCTTATTCTAATATTAATATAGTTTTAATAAATAAAGTAAATTTAAAGGATAGTATTATTAAGGTATATTTCTGTAAAAAAGATTTTAATTATATTATTTAGAAATTGTTTTATCTAAAAAATGAAATAAGTATAAAGTTACTAAAGAAAATGATTAAGTTTTCTAAAAATTTTATTAAACCTATTAAGGTTTTTGACTTTGGGTGTTTTTATAAGTTTCTTATTAGGTTCCTTGTTTATTTACTTCTAAACTGTTTTAAAGATTTATTTTATTTTTTCTTTAATTTTTTTTGATTTATGGTAAAAATTGTAATTTTCATTATCAATTCTTTTATAGTTGGTGGAAACAATGATAAATTTCCTTATTTTTCCAAAAGTTTATTATTATTTTTAATATTAATGTTTATATTATTTATAATATTAAATATTTTTTTATTAAGATTTCTTATATGTTATATATATAGATTTTTTATTTATATTAGTCTTTTGTTTATTTAAATTATTATTAATATATATTTTAAATTTTATCCTTATTATATTTGGAATTTTATTTCTTTTATAATATATGAAATTAATTTAAATTAGAAAATTAATTTTATTTATAATTTAGTAACTATAACTTTTAAATATTAAATTAATTTATTTATTAATTATATAAAGGGATTTTCTTTATTTAATATATATTATTTATCTTTTTATTTTAAAAGTTAAATTAGTTAAAA